>OZ022417.1:9989505-10061518 GCA_963989365.1 Rhimphoctona megacephalus
GAAAGACAAAATATTAATGTGGTCAAAATTGCGAAACACCAGCAAGTCGAACGGTCGAAATAGCGAGAGCCTCTGGGCTGTAAAGTATTGCTTGTCATTCTTCGTGCTTCACAACGTTCGCTATTCTGTACTTCTAATTTTTAGTCATTCGAAAAATTCACTTTCGAATTATTCATACTATATATTTTGATCTCTCGATAAAAGAATTGCTCTCCATTTCGAATTTAGAAAATATAAAATTCCTACATTAGGACAATCCATATTATCTGTATTTGAAGTATAGACAGTCTGAATATATATTTTCGAATAAATGCGCGATCAAAGAAAAAATATTACATCAAATACGCATTCAACTTAATATACTATCGAAAATATAAACTTCGGATTTCTTATTTTTCGTTAATCGAATGTTATGAATACTAAAATTTCGAAATATTAACCGTTCTACAATTTGGTTATTCTACATATTAACCCCCACCCGGAGTAATAATTTTGGGCAACAATACTATCAATATCTGTATTGTGCCATCATGGATAATAATTATGCTGGTTATTGGTACCAGATGTTCTATCCAAAGTGGATTGTTTTGTGATCTGATATTCAGATATGAATTATTTCACATTAAGGCATCTTCTCACTTTAAACGCCTCAAAAATAGGCTGTTTTTGCGATTTTTTTTCGAGGATTTTTGCTTAAAATTATGGGATAAAACGGATCCTATGTAATAAACACATCTTTCAAGTACATGAAAAAATTTTTATTTTATTTTTTAAACAATTATTATAATACATCAGTAGCATTGAAAAACCCGTGTAAAAATGTTATGGTCGTGGCTTGTTGATGGTATCTCCGAGACGGGTCGTCTGAAACAAAAAAATAAAACTGTTTTAGATTCAGTATGTCAGTGGCTATAGCGCATATCATCAGATTTTTGATATTCGCGAAAATAACAAAATGGCGCACGTTTTTCGAAAAAGTAAAAAAAAACCACGATTTTTTTGCAGTTTTTTGTAAAAAAAAAATTCTTAAAATCAAAATTTAAAAAATCTGATGATATGCGCTATAGCCATAACTATGAAGCATATGTCATTCAAATTTCATGACAATCGGCCGGATAGTTTCCGAAATTTCATCAACAAAGCACCGAAAAACCTTGTTTTGAGATAACTGCGTTTAAAGTTTTGGAGGGATCGCCGGGTACTCTCAGGTAGTCACCTAACGGTCGCCAAAAAATGTAGTTAGACTCGTCCGATCTTTATGAAATTTCGAGATGACATTTTTGAAGATATGTACTTTCAAAATTTAAAAAAAAAAAAAAATCGATTTTTTTAAATTTCCAAAGTGAGAAGACGCCTTAATATTGTTGGTCTTAAATATTTTTTTTCTTTGTTACCATTAATTAACGGGAATTACAAAAATAAAAATGATTGAATATTTTATGGACTGGAATGATAATTAAATGATGAGAAATGAGCACGTGGGTCAGGGTCAGATGCAAATGAAGTTGACGCTGGAATTCCTCGTGCGTGACAATTACGATAATGTTGATAAATCATATTTTTTTCGACTTTTTTTTTGATTCCATGGTAAAGAGATATCGTTCGTTAAAAATTGTTTGAATATGAAAATGCACCCGTCAGATGGCTGGGAAAGACAAAGGAATGTGAAATGTTAGCGAGGTATGATTATTTTAGTATTGTATAGGATGGGGTGGTTCGGTCGTTAACATTAGATCTTTGTGACTTTCAGTTTTGTGCATGTATGTTTACGTATTTATGTAGTCGAGTTGAGAGTACATTACTCCCCTGCATAATGCAGCGTGGCACGAGAGAGTAAAAAAAGAGACATATAGATCGGAAAATACGATGGAAAAGAGCTTTAACTTTTATGCGACTTTTATGCTACCATCGTAATCATAATAACGACGGCATAAAGACAAGTGTTTCCCGACCAGGATGGACCGAGGAGTATAGAAACAACAAAAAGCCTGGGAGATAATTAAAAAATGTTTAAATTAATACATCAATGTTTTACTCTTGATCGTCAAAATGCTCTTAATTCATATGAAAATATTCTACTCTAGTTCTTTACAGTCAATTTAGGCGCACTCATTTTTTATGCTCTCAGCATTATTTATTTCATTCGTATAGACCTTGTATATGCGAGCCACACATACTGGACCGCTATGCATGCAAGAGAGATAACCATTTTAGCGATTACAAATTTTCTTCCAAACAATAGATGTTTCGGAAAAAAGAAATAATAAAACTTGCGCTCTGTCAAAATAAAGCCAACAAAGTGTATCTCCTTATTTCCCTGAAATGTATTGGGTTTTAAACTTAATTCCCGCTGTTTTTTATGAAATAGGGTAGTATTAGTTTCATAGAAGTAACACTAAAACTATACTGTCTTGAAGTATTGGACATAACCTGCAATATTCAATATTCGAGAGTGAATACACTTGTACACACTACTTTTTTATAATATTGAAAATGTCAGGTTTTGAACCAACGAAACAGCATATGCGGGAAGCTTTGCTTTTTTGCTTTAATTTAAGAAAAAGTACTTCCGAAAGTCATCGCTTGCTTCAAGAAGCTTATGGTGAATATATATCTAAGACAACGTGCAGAGATTGGTTTAGACAATTCAAAAGTGACGATTTTTACCTTAAAAACAGAGAACGTCCAGGACAGCCGAAAAAATTTGAAGATGAAGAATTGGAGGTCTTACTCAATGAAGATCGATGTCAGACCCTTAAAGAATTGTCTGATACATTAAACGTTACTGAAATGGCTGTTAGCAAACGTTTACATAATCTTGGACTGGTTCAAAAATCGGGAAATTGGTTACCACATCAATTAAACGAGAGAGAACTCGAAAAGCGAAAAACGATTTGTGAATTGCTGCTTGAACGATGCGAAAGGAAGTCATTTTCACATCGAATCGTGACTGGCGATGAGAAATGGGTTTATTATGAAAATTCCAAACTAAAAAAAGCATGGATATTGTCAGGTGAACCAGGTCCGTCAACGCCAAAACGCAATATTCATGCTCAAAAGGTGATGCTGTATATGTTTGTTGGGATCAAGAATGTATGGTGTACCACGAGTTGCTAAAACCGGGTGAAACGATCACAGCTGTTCGCTATAAACAATAATTAATGAAACTAAACCAGGAATTGAGAAAAAAGCGGCCTGAATACGCCAAACGTCATAACAAACTAATTTTTCTCCATGAGAATGCTCGGCCACATGTAGCAGAAACCGTAAAAAAGTATATAAAGAACATGAACTGGAAAGTCTTACCTCACCCGTCGTATTCACTGGACATAGCACCATCTGATTATCATTTGGTTCGAGCGATTCAGAACGATTTGTCATTACAGAATTTCAAGTCTTTTGAAGATGTCAAAAAATGGATCGATGAATGGATCGCCTCAAAAAGCAACGATTTCTATTGGCGGGCAATCCATTTGTTGCGTGAAAGATGGGAAAAGGTCGTAGCTTCTGAAGGACAATACTTCGAATAAAATAGAATGTATCGTAAACTATAAATAATTTTTTTTTTTAATTCAAAAACAGCAGGAATTAAGTTTAAAACCTAATAATTTGAACAAATCTTTTATAGTGGGACGGAGTCCAAGAAAGTTTTTTTGAGACAGACAATTGAATGCATCCGTAGAAATAAGTTGGTAATTCTCCTAAGCGAGTCTACGAACTTCTTAGTGACTAAGGCGCCTCCTGCTTCTGTATATAAAAGTCGAGTTGACGTTCAAAAGTAAAACCGAAAAAGCCCATTTCTCGTGTACAGAGATGCAGCGAGTCTTCATTTGTATATAACCTTAACCTTTCTTTTTAATACTTTTGGCGTCACGCTATGTGGCTCATATCTAAATACGACGATGATGGTTGACTCTCCGTTACACGCTCTATGAGCAAAACGCTACTTTTTTATTTTTTTTATTGATAATCAAAAAATGGTAAATGATACATTTCTGGAATTATCATAGAAATTTCTATAGTGTTCTGCAGAATGTATACGTTTACAATGATTTAACTCACGGTGTGATAAAAGCTCCTAAAGTTGATTCTAGAATTTACAGTTTGTACGGCGCGTGTGACGGAGGGTTCGTGAATTTTTTGTAATGAATCGCGAAAGTTCACAGAAATCAAATTCATTGATTTGTAAAACAATTTACGACTAACTGTATGACTTATTTTATAAAAGCCTGTATGTTTCACGGTTATTCGAGAGAGTTGCGTTTCACGATTCCGTTTGACGTAGCTCCAAGACTATTCTGTCCTTGGCTTCCTTAACGGAATCGCAGACACCCAGAATCCCGTGATCTCGTCTTTCCACTGGAAATCTCTCTCTCTCTCTCTCTCTCTCTCTCTCTCTCTCTCTCTCTCTCTCTCTCTCTCTCTCTCTCTCTCTCTCTTTCTTTCTCTATTTCTCTCTCTCTCTCTCTCTCTGTGAATACTCTATTCGCATAATTGCGGTTACGACGTTAACGCCAGGTTGAGTTTATACCTACAACGACCTTTCTCCTGCTTGAACGACATCACTTTGCTTACGAACTTTACGAAACAAATACAAAAGTGGGTGTCGTCATCTCATTTAGTGTGTTCATCATCACTAAGTATACATATATATTGTATATAATTTTAGTTTCAAGATTGACGTCTTTCATTCTCACTCGTATCACTTTTATTTTCACTCCATCATCCTTCTATTCAATTTTTTTATTATAAGCATTTTTTTTCTTCAAATTACTATTTTTATTCGTGTCTTAAAACTACTTATTATTTTTTTACAGTACGGTCAATAATAAAAAAGGATTACTGTCCCTTGGAAAATCATGAAAGTACATTTGGCCAATTAATATTAAAACATTCGATTACGCTCGTTGAATTATTTATTCGAAACCATTCCCAACGTTCGAGTTCCCATATCCATAAATACTTACTTCTGATTCGACTATCTTTGATCGTATTTTTTGCGAATATACTCTCTTGGAACACTCGAGTGTACGTTCTAGTGAGATGCTGGTTTTTTTAAATCCTCTTAAGCAAGATATTGCAAAGGCTTTGAGAACCATTGCACTCTCGAGAATGGAGGCTTGGTCGACTATGTCGTAGAGAGAGATAGAGACTCACTTTACAAATTCGAGGTCGAGGACGCCAGCGAATATATCACTTTCGTTCTCGCTTCCGGCTCACCTACTTTTCTCACTCGACGCTACTCCCATAGAACTACGGCAACCTACTCCATACCTTGCAACCTTTGCCCGTCGCTTCTTACATGATGGTCGTCTATACAGATATATAAACTACATGTATATACTTGTGTATCCCTCTCGCTCTATATACTCGTTCCGCAACTTGGACACGTGGCCCGCATCGGACTTTCAAAAGACTTTTTGATATTCAATGAATTCATGCACGAACTAAAACTAGGTACGTGCATTCTTCCTCACTGTTACGAAATTTTCAAAATGCCATGTGCCCGTATACACTGATCAGACAAAATGTAATTTAACGGGATTTCTCACTTGGGAAACGAGTCTCGTTCGTCATCATACAGCTCCAATGGGTGGTCGTGTTTTTTCATTTATTTTAATTCAATTTCTACGTTTTAATGGTGATCGGTAAACAGTGATTTATGAATGTTGCTATTTTTATTAAACCCATAAAAATGTATATTAGCATACGTATGTTTATGAATGTTTATAATGAACGATTGTTTTAACCTGTTTTATTTACGAGAGAATTTTGGAACTAGTTCTTTTAGCACGGACTATTAAATTTAATACTGCTACTTGACGCGGTAAAGGGAACATTTATGTACAAGTATATAATTGTGGAATTTATGAAAAAATGTCGTTAATTTATTCAGGTAATTTTTTTAAAATGAATAATTTTATGAAAATTGTTGGGATTTGTCGCTTTTGACTGTTTGAGTAATTAATTGTTGTAATTAATTAAAGTCTGATTACAATTCGAATTAATGTGGTTGGACTTTTGTTTGGTATAATGAGATTTCTGAAATTGTGGGCCCTGATGATGGTTTGCTGAGAATATATTGGAATTTTCGCTTTAAAGTAAACTTATCGATTGTTTTATTTATGAATTTAAGTCTTGAAATTAAACTTTTCTCTCTGCGATGAAAAATAGTCTCTTTTTTAATATTATTATGTTTCTTGCCCCAAGGTACTTTTATCATTGATTTTACTTTGAAAACGACAGATTTGAAAAATCGAGGTCAATATCATTTCAATGGCGTATTGATTTTGTTAATTCCCGTTTGATATTGATACTTCTATGTACACCAACGAAAGCACCGTCCGAAATTCGATATCATTTGTGTTTCATCTATCGGCGATCCAGTGTGGATAAAAACTTGGCTGGTAAAAGGTTTCAATTTTGCTAATGAAATATCAGCCTGTTCTCTATTTACTTCTCTCTTTCGCTTTGCCTCTGGGAAACTTTTCAATCATTACATCGAAGCGAAAAATATAAAAATTTCAACTCCGTTAATGACTTTCTCGGTGTAAAGTGGTTTGATTTATTAAAAACATATCGCAACGTTTTCGCAAATTGCTTCCCATTATTTGGCCTTTAAGCTTCATAGATTATTCAGAGTATAGAATGTTGCTTGATCGATTTATAATTGGAACATTTTGAGAACAAACTTTTATCGTATATACACTTTTGTTCTTAATCAATATTTATTTCGGAATAACAAACCGTGAAATAATAATTTATCTTAATGTTGTATTTTAAAATCATCGATAACCACATTGACTTATATGCAGAATTCTTGTTTATCAATTAATTTATAAACGTTTTGCAGTTATAATGTCAATATTGATATTATTGATTTCTGTGGTGATTGAAATATACCATGTATCTTTGCATCCAAAAATGTATTTGCTCTTTTTGAATATTTTTACGATACTGAAGATTGCATCGTTGGAATGTAGCAAAATTTCTTCTTTTTTGTATTGTTCCAAAATTATTGGTATTTTTCGGCTACGGTAATTCGAAGACTTTTCGAGCCTCTTTCGTGACCAGCCTTAGTTCAGGCCCCAAAACAATCAATTTCCGAAGAAATATATGTCAATTTATAAAACATCAAAATTGACGAATTAAAAACAGAATCTGCGGTGCCGACTAACAACGCGAACTTCAAGATCATATATTTTGATGTATTTCGATATAGTGCAATAGTGTATCAGAATTTTTGTTCACAATTTCTTCCTGACAACATTTCCGGTGAGGATTTTGACGGTCGTCTCGCTGTACTCTTCTCGTCGACCTTAACGGTATATTTCTTGTCGAGGTCGGAATACAGAAGCTGTCTCGCTTTTTTCGTCTCATGCTGAGTCAACGAATGCTATATATATATATATATATATATATATATATATATATATATATATGGGTTGTTTCAAGAAAATTTATTTAAAATTTTTCGACTTACATTTTTCTCATGAACATTTATTTCTAACATTTAACATTGAAATTCCCATTCCTTTAAATTTTAATTGGTACGAATGAGAAAACCTTGTTCCATAAATATGTTTACGATTTAAAAATGGTTTCGAAGTCGAACGACGGTTTAAAAAGAAGATAGTCGTAACATATCTTATCTCGAAGGCAAGGTAAATATTATCACTTCTATTCTGATATTGTTTATGACATATTTGGTGATATTTTAGCAGAATAATTCAAAGAAATTGTTTATAAAAAGATAATCTTGTTGTAAATTGGTCGTGAATTGGTTTTGTTTGAAAAATCCTCAACGATGTTTAGTACTATGCCTTAAACAATCCGTGTCAAAATGTGTGAAAAAATGGTTAGCCGAACTCACATTGAATAGCCCATATTTGTACAAATACTTGAGATGTTTGTCTGCTCTCAACTGACGATCTTGCGAGACGCAGAGAGACGTGGACTGGTTCACAGTCTTACACAGATCTCAACGAGCACCGATGTGACTTACCTCCCACTGTGGAATACTTTTTTTTCTTCTCGTTCAACACGAGAACACATTTGGCAAAAGCATGCCAAAGTGACGACACAGCAGGATAAAGATGATGAGATGCCATCAAGTTGAAAGAGCCGTTTATAATATCGATAAGAACAAGATTTTCATGTAAAAGTCTCGACGTTTTCTTTCCAAATCGTATATAAAAAATATTAAGGCGTACGATGATATTTTTTGGTGAAAGCTTTTTTCATTTGCG
The DNA here is from genome assembly GCA_963989365.1 of Rhimphoctona megacephalus. Classification (NCBI taxonomy): domain Eukaryota; kingdom Metazoa; phylum Arthropoda; class Insecta; order Hymenoptera; family Ichneumonidae; genus Rhimphoctona; species Rhimphoctona megacephalus. Next base: position 9,997,755 of record OZ022417.1, read on the forward strand.
ATATATAAATAAATTGATAGAAATCATATCGATCATCAAACTTACCCGCTTCGTCACTCCCTTTGGATTAATCACTCATTTATTTCTCTCATTTCGCCATTGATTTTTTACGGACAACTACGTACTCACAACGAGAACAACCACTTCCGAATGGATCTTCGTTAATTGAATGCAGCCCCCCCCTCCCCCCCCCCCTCTCTCTCTCTCTTTCTCTCTGTCTCTCTCTTGACTATCACTGATCAATTATGGACGTTTCGTTTGTATGATCAAGCATACGTGAATATAGATACGAAAAAACATAGACCGCAAACGTCAATTCACTGTGTTCGCTCCTCGAGCAGACAAACGATTTAACGCATATATATGCCACCCTTTGACTTTGTATCTCGGCTAACGGATCCTCAAAACAATATCTTATGGATTAGTAATTAAAAAAAAAAAATCATAATGCAATTTATGACAAGCAGAAAGATAGACGTAGGAATCAACCGATCGACACACGCAGGACTTTGAATTACTACGATACAGTTTTGAAACAATGGTTTTCCCAGAAACTTCAATATAATTTGATACTTTTTATATTGTATAAAGGTTCACAAAATTTATTATTTTTTTATTTAGCTTTAGATATAATATCGGGTTTCAATATCGATTTAGAGTTGTTTAATTTCCCCTTATACTCGGTGAGATAAAATTGTTATTTTTTTTTTTTTCAACCCGCCGTTCAAATTTCGATACACTTATTGATTTTTCATAAACTGCGGCATTTCTTTCTGCGGCCTTCCAGATCGATCGGGAATTCTGCTGAACCAAATATAAAACTTGCTTCAATGCAGTGGTCTATTGGGTTACGAAATGATTTGTTGATATTTTCCTCACATTATTCTTCCTAAGACTCGATATTCCTGGCAGACTCGTTCAAATTTTCATTAGTTAATAATATTGTCTCTAAAATGAATGACGAATCTCATTGAACGGAAATTTTTAACGTAAGCGTATTTTATGTGCACATTCTTCTTTATATTTTATATTTCATTAACCCCCAAACCGTACACTAGTGCGAATTCGCACCAGCAAAATTTTCAAAACGCCGGCATTCGACGGGAAAGTTGTTCGAGGACATACCCCTTTTTCGACAAATATGTGTGGCCCCTCTATAGTGTTTAACCCCATCAGGAGAATGTTCATTATTTCCACAACCACCGCGAAAGCGGCATCGAAAAATTTATTTGGTGCAAATTCGCACCGATGTACGCTTTAAGGTCAAAAAATCATGGTCTGTGAAAATTAAAAAAAAAAACAGTGTGTTTCGCAATCAAGGACCATTTTTGTGTTCAAAGTAAGTGAATTCATCATTATTTACACGATTTACTGAAAAAAAAATGCAGTCATTTGATGTAGAGACAATAAAAAACCCTTTCGCATTTTACGTTGCACGAGCGATAAAATAGTCAATATCGATGACTTTTTATACACGGAGAAAAATAAATCGTCGATTCAATAGCATTTGGTGTTATTGGAAAATTTAGTTGCTTCAACCGCAGTATTCTCGGTTAGCATACATGTGCGGTTTGATAAAACAACTAACGTATTGGTTTAATACTCTACAATTTTTTTATGATCATGTAATATCATTGGCACCCCGTAATGAGATTTGTGATTGAAGCAATGATTTTTTCCCTACATGCACATTCTTATTTATGATTTTAATAAAAATATTAATTTCATATTTGTAAATGTTTCATAATGAGTTCTGAAAACCGTCGTATGGGACGAACATCGGTCAGCAGTCTGTAGCGAATGCGAGCGTTTTTTGGAATTATATAATTTGTATTCCAGCCATCGTCAACTATTTTTGTATTTTCAATGAAAAATAAAAGTTTATGCGAGTAAAATAATTTTTTTTCTTCCCTGTATAGTGTAAAATGTAAAATTTCATTATCAAAATGTGTGCATGTGTGAGGTCATGGAAAAAATATTTAATTCAATAAAATTATTTTGGCGAATTTTTTTCTTCCAAAAGCCACTTTTCAACTAAAAAAACGCGTAGGTTTTATTACATTTAAAAAATCTACGATTTTTTTGTAGGAAGTGAAATATTTGAAATCACTTTTTTTTATTTCAATTTTTCTCGCAAGTTTATGATTTGTGCTCAATTCAAGTGGTACCAAGTGATTTGGTCGGAAATTTCACCGCAAAATCATATACTTATGTCTGCATTTTGGATTCTATTTTTACCTCCAAATCATAAGTTGTAATTATGAAATCCATATTCGCACCTGTGTACGGTTTAAGGGCTAAAACCACTGTAACGGCCTCAAAAAATGCCTTTTTTTGACAATTTTTTTCGGGTGGAAGGAAAGGTAATAGAATAATAATATTCGGGGGAGATATTAAGCATATATTTAACTGTGCAACAAAAAATTATGATTGAAAAATATTTAAGAATGACGGCACCAGAGCCATTCCCGCGAAGCTTGTTGAATTCGAGGCGCTCTGCGGCACGCAGTGTAACTGGTGCAATTGTTGATCTGGAATAAGAAAAAAAACCTTAATCTAGACACTCATAGCTAGTTAAGTACGTAGAGGATTTTGAAAATATTCATTTTTGTATTATTGGCGAATATTTGAATGAAGAGGTTCAATTTTCGACAGAAAAAAGGGGTAATTATTTGTTAATAAAAAATGTTTAAATGAACTTATCAAAAATTCCGTACGTATTTCACTTCGAAATATTATTTTTAAGATATTGTCAAAAATTCAAATGAAAGAATGAAAATTGTTGGAGTGCTGCTTGCCGTTTTGAAAAATCGTGTTTCGAGAAAAACGCGTTTAAAATTTTGGAACGTGGTACTTAAATGACCGACGCGCTCGGGGAAGAGCCCGAAATTTCAATAAAATTTTTTTTTTTTCATGTATAAACCTTTTTGCCTCATATTCAAGAGGGTTCAAAGTATATTTTAAGCCAATAAAAAAAATCAATTTTTCGAAAATTCTATAGTGGTTTTACCCGTTAAAGGTGTTGGGAACCACTGTACCGTTTGGGGGTTAATACGTTTTTCTTTATATATTACATTTTATTTATATTTTTGCAACATATTCTTGATTTTTTCAGGATTCATGCAACTAAATGCTTCATGAAATAAAATTTGGTGGGTACGAAAAATTCACGAGGTACAAATTTTTCATTGCATGTTGAATACGAAAAGCTTTTTATTCTTTGTCTGCGGAATTTTGTATCCATTGTATTTTTCCTCTTTTTCGGGTGGTGTCAGTTCACTCGTGAGAAGGTAAAATCCCCTTGCTTTTCGGTATTATCCTCACAGTTTATATTCCAAAGGATTCCGAGTTGCACCATTTTGTTCTTTGCTCTTCCATGTTGCTTGACTTTGTAAACCTTCTGAACGAGAAAGGCAAGCTCGCAGCCACAAGCTTAACGTCGTAAAAAAATATTATATTACAAAATCCAAGTGGACAGACACGCGAAGCCTTGGTGAGAAGGTGGAAAACTGGTGAAAAATGAAACGGAGAATAGCGAAAAAAAATGAAGTTTGTGAGATTTATACATTTGGGAATATCAGAATGAGGAAAGCGAATGAAAAAGGGTCTGGGATTTTTGCGGAAAAATGAGATGAAATCGAATTTGATTAACCAACTGTTGTACAGTGCGATACAATATTGTACGAAAGGATAACGGAATCAGAAGAGAGAGAGAGAGAGAGAGAGAGAGAGAGAGAGAGAGAGAGAGAGAGAGAGAGAGAGAGAGAGAGAGAGAAGAGGAAAAAGGATTCATTCCGCTTTGTACTCTTCTGGAGCATCCGCAAAAATTCTCTTTTCAATTTGATCTTCACCGTTTATATTTCAGGTGATTTTGTGCATTTCCATCGCTGTCATCTTTCTTCTCATCTTCGTTCTAGATTGAATGCTCTCGGTAAATCACGAGGTTGCATTTTTGTTATATTTTAATTTTGTTTTCTTCTCATGCTTGCGAACACGAAAAGCATGAAGCGACAGGGCAACTCGAGATGACAATTTATACGGGATAGTAGATGCGTTATTAATACAGCAAGCAAGAAAGCGAGAAGAGAAGGAAGAAAAAGACGAAGTCTCCTGTTGTTGGGGCTGCGTGTAAGGGCTTATTGAATATGATATTGGATATCTCGGTGGATATATACCCCGAGTTTCGCGTGCCATTACGAAGACAACCCCACCTGATATCCGATCGCAAAATGACAAGGGAAATTTAAAACTCGTCATGCCACATACAGTTCTTCAGCAAGAACCATCAAGCCCGACCTCATGACCCTTCTGGTAAACTCGCTCTTCCTATTTTTCTTCATCATCTTTTGCTTCGTCCCTTTTTTGTCATTTGGATGAGCCTAATATGTCATCTAACCGGAGTAACACTTCGTTCCAGGGGTGTCGAAGATGGAATGGAATTTAGAATGTCAATTTTATCTCTCGGAAAAATGACGATCAGATGAGGGGGAAAAACTAACGAACGTAGTATAAACGCGAATTTGAATAAAAAATATATATTGTGCATTTTAACAATGGAGAGCTTCATAATAATATAGTACCGCGTGTTTTCCGTACAAAAATAAATCTTTTGACATAATGCTGAAAATCTTGGTTACGAAAATATACGAGTGAGAAGAAGTTTCGAGCTCGTACTTACGACACCGATTAATGTTTGAGTCTGTCGTTATTAAATGTTGCGTCGACACGGACGATTCTTGTGAGTTCCTCCGAGACTTGTAGCTCTCGTTTTCACCGCAGAAAAAGCCAGCAAAAAAGAAACCAAAAGAAATAACCCGCGATGGGTTTCTACGTGTGTAACTGTATGTGTTTTTATCATCTTTGTGCTTTTTTCTGTCTCGTTAAGGACGGTTCGTTCATCGTGCGTCGTAGCGACACATTTTCCGGCTCGTTACAATGTTTTCCTTCAAGAACTTTAATCGCATCTCTACCTCTCTTTTTTTTTTCTTGTTAAAAATGAGCTTTCTCAGGTTTAGCTGTGTTGAACGACGATCTTTTTTCGATATGGCTTCTCGATTCTCTCTCGTGAAAACTTTGCACGCTCACTACAAGAAAATCTTCATTTTACCAGCTTTTTTTATACGCTCGGAATCGCTCAACTAATGATCGTAAGCTTTCTCTGTATGACCGTCTCTATGCCTCAATGTGTGTATATACGTATTTATTTCTATTATTTATCGTGCAACAGAATCTTTTGTCAAGACTTATTTGCTTCGGTCACTCTCGTTTATTTTGTATGAGTTACAGAGCTAAGTAAAATTTAAAACAAGCATAGAGTTTCGTCACTGTGCATTAATTTTCAACGCTCGTTAGGCTGCATCTCTAGAATGTACAATTAATTAGAAAAAAGTGTGACTCAGTACAGTGAAAGTTGCGTGAGAAATCAGAAGTAAATTTGAAGGAATGCGTCAAGATTTCCTTATATAGACGACGAGGGACCAACCTGCGTATCAAAATTGAATCTAATTTAAATTCTCGACGAGAATTCTTATTAGAATTTTCAAAAATTATGTTTTTTTGCATAAAACGTTAATGCGAACAGAGAAAAATTAGTTCTATGAGAAGACTGAAGGACTAAAATATGATCCTGGAATCGCTGATTAGCCAGAAAGTTTTCAAATTACATGACGATAAAACAATAAGACGGCTTTCTCAAAACTGCATTTTTGATATAGGCTGAACGTGTCACTCAAAAATTATTCAACCAATTTTGACCAAATTTTGCACACAACTAAACAACATCATTATCTCCTAACCAAACGTAATTGTTTTACAAAAACACCATAAAAAAGTATTCTTTTCATGGTAAAATATTTAAAAAAGGCTTTAAAAATTTGAACTTCTTTTTCAAGAGTATGATTCTTCCTGTGTCAAACTTTTCTATTTTTTAAGGGGCACCACTAGTATGACACTTTCAAAAAAATCGATTTTTTTCATTTTTCGATAGTCTATACCTTCGAGAATAACATACTAAAATTTCAAGTGCGGATCTCAAATAGTTTTTGAACTACAGCCTTCTAAAGAGCAGCTACTCTAACAATGAAATCAATATTTTTATCTTTCAACGCGTTTTTCTCAAAACGACATTTTTCAAATTTGCTGCAGTTCTAACTCGAATACAAATCATCCGATCGACTTGAATCTTGTTTTAGCATATTTAGTACTTGTTTCTTCATACAATGACCCTCCAGTTTTTCGATTGAATAAAAAATGTCAATTTGCCATGCAAAAAACCATCAGATTTTTAAACGTAATTTGGAACTTTTTTTCAAAACTCCGCCATTTTGTTGGAATTTAATTTGTTTTCACAATCCTGCGTCATTGTATAGGCAATACCTTCTAGTTTAACGGACTTTTTTTATTTTTTGATTTCAAGCACTCTGAAGGCCGCAATCACTGCAACAGTGGGAGAACTTTTTTTTTTTAAACTCGGGAGACGGCGCATAAGTCGCCGAAAATTGAATATTTTCATACAAAAAAATTACTGTATATACACAATTTATACACAAATATATCCTCAAAATTTCAAAACATTCGATCCAATACTTTTCCTTCAATAAATTCCCGAAAATCACCTTTTTTTTGGGCAGTCACACTGGCGGTGCGCCTTAAAGGTTCAGTTAGTAATCACGGATGGAAACGATAACTTTTTGAAAGTCAGTGTCGTACGTCGGTCATTTCGAATTATTTTGTGAACAACAAAATACGTTTCAATAGTTGAAAGTGTGTACAAGTCAATGCCGAAGTTTCAAAAATGTAACACTAGTCGTTCCTTTAAAAAAATCTGAAAGTTCATGCATTTTTCATCCTGCCAATTGAATCTCCGCCCTTAAAGGGGAACGTCACTGTGACGGTTTAAATAATTTTCATTCTTTGGGAATATTTTTACCCAGGTATAAATAATTATTTAAGGATCGGATCGTGGATACTTTATTGAGTATTCAACTATTTCAATACCAATATTTATTGCAAAATATTAAAAATTAACAACGTGAAGCTTCCATGCTATGATAAAAAAAACATTCCTCTTCATTGTCCCAAGGAAATCTTGGTAACGGTTTACTTGACAATTAAATATAAAAAAATTATATATCTATTTACAAAAAAAAAAAATTCACTAAATGGTGGCGGTTTGATATTTTTTCGATTTCCCGACCATTTTTTGTTCAAGCGGTCTTAAAAAATAGTAATTGTCTAAATTTCTAAAATCGGCTACATATAACTTTAGTCACTATTATAACGGATATTAAAAAAAAAAAAAAAAAAAATATAATATCGATCTTTGAGTATTCTCTGGGGCAAGGTCGAAAACAGTTGTTTCGAGGAAAACGCGTTTAAATTTTTAGTTGTTTTTTTCTTGATATAAAATAAGGTGCTAATACGAATATTGATACTTACTTTTGACTTGAAAATTTTGTTTACATAATTTTGAATATGTATACTGCAAGAAAACGCAAAAAAAATTATAGAAATTTATGATCTTTCACAGTGGCGTTCCCCCTTAATGACGTTCAAAAAACTATTTCGAGATTTTCCTACTAGAGATTTTCTATGAGATTTTCAACTGGATTCTCTTTGAGATCCTCGTCAAGCATCCCGATTGTAATAAATTTTTCTATGCGGAAATTTGGATAGGAAAATTAATGAAATGAATGATTCATTAATTGCTCTATATTTTGAAATATTTTGTTTATTGATTTTTGTGATACGAATTTTATCAGTTCCTTCAAATAAAACTGAAATACATATTTCGACAGTAAAGTTTGTCAGATTTGTTCATTCGCAGCAATGATCTGGCACTTTGAAGGGAAACAAGATTTTTCCATCAACCTGACAAGGGTAACGTGTAAAAATCGCTGCTCCGCGTTTGCCACCCTCTTGCAGTACTAGCTATTTTTACCCTCCCCCCCTCCCCGCTTACAACAACATGAACATCACAGGGAGTTCTTTTGTTGTTTTACCCTAGGAGTAAAAAAAACAGCGACTGAATTGGTAAAAAAAGGATCTGGTTCACATTGTTTCGCACCCCGTTGTTAATGTTACAATTGGACCAGTGCAGCAAACGATTTCAACAATGGCAATGTTTCCTCTTTTCATTTATATAATTTTTTTTTGGTCACCGCGTCCACTCAAAAATGTTCCTACTTTTGTGTTGGAATAGCGGAATAATTGAGAGAATTCCTTTTCAAGTTTTCATGCTTTTGTTCAATTTCATTCCGTGGTTCTTTCTGATATAATTATAACGTCGTAGAGTACCTTGTTATGAACATTAAACATAAAAATACCTATGTTCATCATGATGTATGAAATAATTGATGCTTTTTTGAGAAAAAATAAGTTAAATGTATAAAAGTATAAATATGGATTATAGAAATTTAATATTATAAAATATATTCCCTATATCGTCTACGTGGTAATTCGTGATAGCGGTGAGCACACGTAGCGAAGATAAAAGCTTTAAAAATGGCAGTTGGGTGTTGCGGTTGTTATAACGTCGTGGTTTTAATCGTGTCATTCGCTAACTCTTCTCAGCCAGGCTGTAACAACGACTCGAAGTGGCGAGTAACTTCTCGTTTATGACAGCGTAATTTTAATGTTCCTTCTTGCTCCGTGTGCTCGGTGGATATTTCTCGTAATCGTTGTCCAAGAGAAGTTTCCTATATTTTTATTTTCTTCATCTCTATATCCAGTCCCCCCGCTCCGTTTTTATTTAAAGCATATAAACTCAATGCCATATTCGAGAGCATTACGATTTAAAAAATTAAAGCCTTTAAGAGGTATTTCAATGACGAGAATATTTTATAGTGTTCAGGTACAGCGGTACATCGTCCATGTATTTGCAAGCTGTTGCGAGAAACTGTTTTAATTTTTTATTACCTCAATTTTTGCTACGAAGGGGCAGAAAGTGTCTCTTAAATCGTATGTTTCATACATTGTTACGAATTTTCCAAAATCCAATTATTAAAATATCATACGAGATATGTATGGATGCAGGTGGATATATGACTATATGATAATGCATTATGCTGCGGATAGTGACATTTAATTATCCAATATTTCACGTCACTTTTGGGACCCACGAAAGTTACGGTTTGGTGGATGAATTTACCAGCAGCCGCGGTAAACACACCGCGGTATGGAACCTCGAGGATGAGAGAAAGATACAGTGAGAGGGAGAGAAAGAGAGAGGGAGAAAAGGGCTTGTACGAAATTCGCGACTATCATAACTCACTCGAGCTTTCCTGTGGCGAGTGATGTATCACGCTCTGTTCCTCTCGTTGTAAAATTTGCACTGACGAGACACTACGAAAGAATTATGAAGAGAGCAACGGATAAAGATACAGGAATGACGGAAAATACATGTACATTTATAAGTCATTCCAATTTACGTTTTAAAAAAATATAATACGCCGCGTCTTTCAGGCTGTATGGAAGAGAAACATCGAAAGTGGATGAGAAAACGAAAAATAACCGCTAAAATTTTCAATATAATTGTAAGCTGTTATTTTGTTACTTCGAACTCATATTTTCACGTCGTTTAACACAATTGGAACGGGTGAGACGCTGTAATTCTTTTACTACTTTTTCGTTCACAGTCTCAACCTTCTTTTGTACTTGTTTTTCGCTCGAATAGAACGGAAGTCGAAAGTCCAGTCCAGTTCTCTCCCTTTATATCCCTCTCTTTTGGTTTCTCTTGAAAGATTCCGCTTTGCACCAAATTTGCAACGCCTTTGCAGTACTAGTCAGTACCACATACAGATAAACAGTATATAAGAGAGGAAAGCAGGGGGAGGGTGAAGAGAGAGAGAGAGAGGGGGGGAGAGAAGGAGAGAAGAATATCTGCAAGATCTATCGATTCGCAGCATGTAAATGTTTTACACTGTGAACCGAAAGAGCTCTTGGCAATAAGTCGTCAGTTGATTTATACGTTTCACTTCTGGAGTTACGAGGGAGATGAAAGTCTCGCAAGTTCTCATCGGGACTCACGGCAAAAACTTTTCCACTACTCCCTTTCTTGGTCTCTTTCTTTCTCTCTCTTTCTTCTTCTCTATCCTTCAGACTTGAAGAAGCTTTCGTCACGGGCCAACTCTTCAGCCATTTATTCATTAAAAAATTTCTTTCGCCCTCATTCAATGCAAAACACTCTTGTTTCTTACGAAAATTCTCGTGTTTCGCCAGGTTGCCATTTAGACACGCGAATAAATTTACCGGCTCTTGAAAATGACTTGTTCGCAGCGGGTACCCTGTAACAATGCGTCAAATTGTCAGGGCAGCCCTAACGTAAATCGGGACCTTGAAGGGTTTGAACATGGATACTGAATCAGACATTGCCACAACACTGCCAGGTTAGGCCCAGACAGGGCAATGTCAGGGATCAAGATTATTTACAACATAGCACTTTTAGGACAACTCATCGAGATCCTAGTCGGGCTTCACTAGGGCAGCTCTCATTCCAAGGAATTGTCATATTATGACAGAACCAAGTCGGGTCCCGATTTCGGAGCCTTGATGATCCAAAACATGGAACTCTCAAGGCAGCTTATTGAGGATTTAGTCGGGCTTCAATAGGGTAGCCCCTATCGAAATGATGAGAAATATTGTATCAAAACTAAGTCGGGTCCCAATAAGGCAAAAAAATCGGAGTCTTATTGATTTCGAAAATTGAAAAATTTGCGTGAACGCATATATTTCGTCGGGTATATTAAAAATTTCAGTGTTTTTTTCTTTATATTGATAATTTTAAAGAATTATTGAATAGTAAAAATTATTATTATACTTTATATTGAATTTACTTCATTTCATGATTTTTATTAACATGTTTTTTAAACTTTTGTGCTTTACGATATTGAGATTATGAATTATTTACTGGAAGATTCTGGACTGCTAGGTATGTTATATTTTTTTAACAATTTTTTTCAATGAGACTATAGTGTAATGGTAGCGTGCGTATGCGGTTGGGTCTCCAAATACGTAGGTAAGTAGGATCGAATCCCGGTGTAGGTAGGAAAATTTTTCTGCGTAAATTAGTGTCAGGAGTAATGGAAATCGTGAAATATGATCTGAAATTAAATTCTAATTAAAAAATAAATATTTTTTTTAATGTTTACTTTTTCATAGGGCTCCGATAGGGCTCTGATAAAGGTCCCAATCTATTTGCCTTTAAAGGCTCCTGATTAAAAAGCGTGACCACCCTTTCAGGGGCCAGTATGGGTTTCCACACAAGGACCCAAACTGAGTTAGGGAATTCTGATCGGGGTCTTTTCGCAGCCTCAACTGAATTGACGCATGAGAATGAGGATTATTTGTATAATTTGGGACAGCATATATTCAGGGTATTTTCACTACTCTCGTTGCATGTATATGATTATGAGCACAAACGTTATGCCGGACAGGAAAACCTTCGGTATTGTACGTGTGTATGTATTTACTTGCATTTACATGTGTACATTATGTAAATGATATATAATATTTATACATGTATACTCATTTGAGGGAGACTATATATAATGCTGAGACGAATCGGGCTCGCTCGAGTACTTGGCAAAACTCCGAGAGGCGAATTAAACCTACTGTACTACAAGAACGCCAGTGGTACCATTATAGTAGTCGCGGAATGTAGAATTTTTACCTATAGTACAATCAGACTCGTCTCCCACTTGCCATTCCTCTCTCTATCTCTCTTCCTCTGTCTATTCCCATCTTATTCTCTTTCTCTTTCCCTCAACTTCCGGTGCTCTTCCGCTGGGTGAAGGAAGTTGGCTGAGTGAGAGAAATACAATTGGTGGAACATTCGCTCTTGCACGTAAAGAACACCCGCAAGCTCCTCTCCCTTGTTCTACCTATTCTGATGTGCGTGCTCGAGCGAGCAGCGGGTTGAGTTATTCAGTTGAGGTAACATGGAGTAAGGTGTTAGCAACATATCTATATATATATATATATATATATATACAGCTTATTGTTGAGAGAATTAGCTAGTAGAGAACTTGTAGCCCGTCTTTGATGGAATTCTTGTTGATCAAACATAACATGTTATACCGGTCGCGTGCACGTATAAACGATTATAATTCAAGCGATTCGGATTTGCGGATTTATCATTACCGGCAGCATCTGGTACAGTTTCGAAGGAATCTTATTTTTGGCAATCTACGAGGTATTCAATACATTCAGAGATCATTGTTCTGTGAATCTATTGAAACTCAAACAAACCCAAACACTAATGAAAATACGATCATTTTTCCTCTACTCTCAACGAACGACAAAAATAGCCTATTTTCCATCCAGACGATCCATTCTTGTTTGAGATACTCAACATATTTTGAATTTTGCCTTTCAATTGCAAGGGTGGATTTACCGAGATCGGATTATCACCTGCACAACTGTGTTTCGAACCAAAAGATAAGTATCACTCGCGGATAAGATCTTTCTAGCGATTTGACTGGGTAGAATCTCTCTCGAGTTGCTTAGGAAATGATAGTCGAAAGCCCTAAAAGCCTTCGATCAAGGATCTAATCCTTTGGGTTGGTCATCCCCTAAGGTGAAAGGTATATCTTCCGACTGCGGCCCTGATGAGACTCGACGAATGTGCTGGTGGTTATAGCGTATGCCATTTACCAAACGATTAGGGGGATAAGGTCTTGGATATCTCATACTGTGTATGTGTGAGTGAGACAGACCTGCAGACTCCACCACTTCTGTTCAAAACAGGTCACTATCCAGTCGTGTCACACCCATGGGAGATGCGAGTCAGTGTCGCAGTTTCAATTCGTATACGCTCTCCTCTCCGACTCAGATCGTTTGGTGAACTGGGGATTACATATATAGAAACTGTCTCTCAGTATAGACACGTGTACACATAAATGTGGGTCTGAATACCTGTATATATACAAGTATAGGGTTCTCCATGTGCTCTTCTCGAATTAGCGTGTCCACGTCCAAGTCTCGAGAGTCCGCTCCAATTTAGCTAAAACCAACGACCACATTTGACCAGATCACCCTTCTCATGGTTCAGTCTCTCTTGCCCGTACCAAAATTTCCTGATCAACTTTCATTCGTTGGATTCAAACGAATAATCTACGATTTGCCCGGATTAAAGTTCCCACTCTACACGCGAAAGCTTGGATAGAGTGCATTTTTTTCAAGGGCCTTTTTTTTAACCTTTGAACCTTGGTTCAAGCTAATTAAAGTGTTAAATGTTTTCGTATTACGTACTTTTTTTACATTGACGACGTTGTTTTGACAGTATTTTCAGTCGGTTTTATGTTCATATAGTAATATTTCAACCCCTTTCATGCTTACCCTAACGTAAATCGTGTAACGAGGTTCTTGTAGAAACAAACTAAAGCCTTTGATAAAGCTTGTAGATATATATATATTATACATGCATAACACATGTTCCTGCAAGGTATCGTATGCCAAGCGAACCTCGTAGGGTCCAAAGCTTCAGAAACTCTCGGACGTTTCTCGCTCCACGGACTGTTATTCTCCACGGAATATCACAAAAACAACGATATCTTAATAAAGCTTACATGGAAAAAATAATTAATAAGTACGTTAACAAAGGGGAATCTTCAATGGAAATTCATTTGTTCGTAAATATGATTTAATTGCATTAGCTAATTATTTTCCTTTGTAAAAATTTGCAAATGAAATGGTTCAATAATCATTATTTTTCAATTTAATGGAAGCAGCGATTCAGCAGCATTAATATTCGACGCCATTGAATATTGTCTTTCAAATTATATTTAAGTTGATAAAACATGTTTTTGCGCTAACTCATCTAAACGTCTATATATATAGTGAAGCAAACAACTTCGTAAAGGGAAGACGCTGTAGCTCAAAGTTAAAAAACAACGATATTTTCATGAAATATTGATAAAATGAAATGCATGTATTCGTCGAAGAATATTTCAATAGGAATGAAAGTTACAGGTGTTTAACATTTATCAAGTTGAGTAAGCCGTTGAAACAACTTTAAAGTTTCCATAAAAAATTCAACTAGCTGAAACATTGAAAAAAAATCAGTCACATCTAAACTTGGGCTTAAACTTCCTAATTCCAGGTGGTTGAAAAAATGGACATCAAAAATGCAAATAGACTCCGAAACTAGGTGATATAACAACAAATTCACAGGCGGAAAAATGTTCAAGTTCAAGGTCAGAAATGCAGACTCTCTTTTTATTTCTTTTTTAATTACGAAACGAATACAAAAATGAGTTTATTCACTGTTTAACTCTGCGTCACAGCATTTTCCTTTCCTAAGGTTTTTTTTCTTTTTATCATAAACTAGCGCTCGGAAGGATGAAAACGAAAAAAAAAAAACAGATCGGTTTTTTTCAGTTACCCCATTATAGATATGATCGTATTTGTAAATATATATACATATATTTATAGAGTAACGCAAAGAGATCAGCGTTCTCGCGGTTAATTGCATCCGTCATTCTGGACGTAATCGATCGTACCAGCGAAGACGGATGGCTATAATACACCCCTAGTGCGAGGAGACCTCCCTTTTGATCCTCTCCTTCTTGGCTTACCCTTACCGAGGTCGAGCAAGATGAAGCTGTCCCCTCTTGCCGAAGCCGAAAACGCATACATCGTAATGGCTCGGGTAGTACCCATTATCGATTCTCAGCTTGCCATCCTTTAATATATATATACATAACCCAGAAGGAGTACTATTGATGCGCAAGACTCTATACCCTATCGCATCGATACATTGTACAACGTATCGACCCTCAAGACATTCACTTTGCCGAGAACGATATCCCAAATTGATCATTTACTTACGTCACTTTTTAGCGATATAAATTATCTAGATATATTTTTTTAATTGAACTGTAATCATCTTTCTTTTTCATTGTATTTTGTCTTTTTTTTATGAAATGTCGGAAATCAAAACTGAATTATTTAATAAAGTATACTGTTAATCAGATCGCGTGTCCAGCACGATTTTGATCCATTTTTAATAAAATTAAGGCTTATAAAAATAAGCTGTATATAAAATATGCAATTTTTGCTTCTTTGACAAGACGTGTATAATCATAGTTTGATCTTTGCACGCGCATCCCCTTTAATGAAAAGGGGAGAGCAATAGCAAGCCATAAACTGCAATATTGAGTGAGTTTCTCACTAATCGGTGTTTACCGAGGTTCACGGCGCCATCCAGCTACTGAGAACCGTCTCGGTAAACAGTTGCGTCCGAGGTTTGAACCAAGCCAACCGAAGCCAACGCGGCCACAACGCGCTTCTGAATTCCATTCAAAACTCTTCATTCCTCTCTTCCTCACCCTTGTTTTTGTTATCTTAATAAAGCGTTGATAGGTACTGCCGGATATGCAATATGTATGGTAACGAGTGGTATACCAGATGTATACCGCAAATTATCCAGAATAATATCGGTAAGTATCCGCAACCCTCAAATTCATAAAATTTATGAGTCGGTACATTTAGTTCAAGGTAATTATTGACTTTTTTCTTTTCTGTATTTTTATCCCATGACTGAATCAGAAAAAAAAGATTTTGATCTTCTATACTTTCCGTGTCTTCGACATTTCTATTAAATCGCGTCTAATGAGAATTAGTACGTGGGAACATTGTGGGTAAAGCATTGTGGCGAATTTACCGTTACAATTACAATAAGAGCCGAAATGCAAATGGAAATTCCTGCCGGTAGTTGCTGACTACAGACCACTGTCTTCATGTAGTTTAAACAGATGAAGTGACTGCTACTGTGTGCATGTATTTTCCTCTCTCTTGGCTATCAGAGGCGCAGCAAGTTCCGCTCTGCCACTTGCCATTACCACGCTGGGATGCCTTTGTCTCCGTAAGCCTACTTGATTACATTGATCACTCAGATGTAAAGTGATTAAATTTGATTGCTTTGTACAAACCATTGGCTGGAGGAAAGTTCGAAAGATAAAAATTTTCATTTCGATAAAATAATTGCTGCTTCTAGTAATCAACATTTTTATCGTGATATTGAAGATCGTATTTGACGTTTTATCATTTTGTTTAAATACGACAAAGTAGCATTTCACTTGTAATTTCCGGAGCAAAGTTTCTCGACCTTCCAATTAACTCCTCATCTTAAAGTGGCATATATATTTACATATATATATTAGTTACCACTGAAGCCTTATCCCCAGCAACGCCTGCAACTGGCACATACAATAGCTGGTCCGTGGTCTCTTGCAGCTTGTGGTCGTCTCGCTTTTCTCCTGTAGCGCTGACTTCGCTTCCTACCTTTCTTCTCATGTGGGATGCTGGATGCTGTGCTCTGCAGTCGCTACAGCTACCCACACAAAACTCGGCCGTCGTTGCTCGACGTCTGTTAACCTCACGTTTTACGATGACAGCGCAAGTGCACACATTCCTGTACATATCGATTGCTTGCAAACACGAGGACGTAAGCCCATATTATTATGCTCGATAAATCACACAGATTACGCCTGTTTGTTTGTTAAAATTGAATTCGTACGTGTCTATATATACAGAAGGCCGGGAAATACATTTGAAAAAGTTACGTTCGTATATGCTCGTTTATCGTCTTCGGCAGATTGCAAGCTTTTTTCTTTCCCTCTCATTCGTTCATTCCTTTTTTTTATCTTTTGCTGAGTTATCTTTCGTCAACTTGTAAATATCACGAGTTAAAACGGCGGCGGATCCAAGGCTTATAAACCACAGAAACGAGGCACTGTATTGAGCTTCGAGGATTCAACTTCCGGTTGCTCTTCAAGTACCACTATTCGCCCTGTGTTTGACGTGTAGTTCTGCGAGTATACCGGAGCTCGGAAGTTTAAGCCCATTTCAACCAAGTTCGAGTACAAGGACTTTCGGTATCTCGGCTTTTCGCATTGCGATATATCGAATCACCGGCATGCCAACAGGATGGAAAGGAATGCAGAGGAATAGCCAAGAGATCTAGCGATAGGGTTTGGCGAACGGAAAAGCCGATGAGAGAGAAATTTTTCGGATTTTCCATCGACGATCCGTACGATCTTCTGCTTTTCGATTATAGCTTTTTTTATTATGGTCGCTGTCGAATGGTTCTGGCAGGATTGTTAAGTCATTCGAAGAATGAAAAACTTTTTGTATTTGGAAGTTTTAATAATTTTTTTCATCTCAAGTTTGATGGCATTCGAATGTGGCATCGCAATTCTGGAGAAAGTGGACGAATTATCAAGAGTGAAACTGGGCTATGTTGCCGATTTCACAATGTTCGTATACTTTCTTCATCGATGTAACAATTTTTGTTGAAATCATTTCGTAATTCGAGCTTGGATGCGTGTTTGAGTTGGTACATAAAATTGGCGAATTTTATATGAATCAAGTACAAATCCTTTCTCTCGCACCAGCTCTCGATTCTTCGATTTTGATTAGGTAAGAATATGCGGCTATATACACCATCGTATATATACACGTACAAACGTTCGTGGTACCGATCCGTGGTCGTTATGCATAATAGAGAGGGAGATATGGTACGAAGCTTCGCCCTAATGGACTCACGACCTTTCCCGAACTTCCTTCACACTTTGTATGTAATAACGTTACAAGTAGAAACAAGGAGGATGTTCTAGTGGATGAAAATAATACGTAAGGAAAGCAGGAAAACCACGTACTTCTGCGTACCATCAGTATCTTGCCACAATATTCTATATGTATATGGGGGATTCCACGCCAAATCGACCTACGTCAGACCCTTCCATTCTTTGATTTGGCTCAAAATTTTATATGTTGTATGACCCATTGAAAGCTCTCTTGATTTTTTTCAGATTTTTTTGCCCATATACTTGTGAGATAAGATTTTTTTTTCAAAAATCGATGTTTTTTTCTTCAAATGACTGTAACTCTCTCAAAAATCAACCAAATCGAATTTTTTTTTAGAAAGATTAATTTTTCACCGTACTGTTAGAAAAAAAATGCGAAAGAATGATTAATATTTGTATTCCTTTTTTTTCTCAATTTAAGGCGAGCAACCACTTTAGGAAACCGAAAATTAGATGATTTTTTGGATTTTTTTTATTGTAAAAAAAAAGGAAATTTCTCAACTCCGACAATAATTTATTCATATTTTCATACTCCTTTGATAATTTTTTAAAGTTATCTCATGCATTTATTAAGGTGTAATCCGCTGTGTCCCTTGGCGTGTCCTCATCGTCGTTGTCGATTTGCGAGAATTGTGCAGCTCGCAATTCCCATCTGAAATAGTCCAACAATTTTTTATACGTTCTTGAGATGTTTTTTATGAACATGAACCTAAATTTTGAAAAAAGAATCGAGAATTGAATGTTGGAACGTATTTGAAAAAAAATGATCGATTTTTAGCATTTTTTCCCCGGTATTTTGCAATAATCAATATGTTTTAAACAATCTAATCTTTCTAACTTTAGGTTTATGTTTTAATAAATTATATTATGTAAACGTGCTCCAAATTTGAAGATGATCCATCAATTAGTTTTTGAGTTATGATTCCCGCAAATTGAAAAAATGTCGTTTCGAGAAAAACACGTTTAAAGTTTGAGCGCGTTTGGAAGTCGAGCGGAGAGTCTTTATCATTTATATACATACCGTTAGAAGGAATCCGAACATCGTTTTGAAATTTTCAGGGTATATTCTTAATATATTTTGCTAACGATTTATGAAACAAAAAAAATTGATTTTTCGAAGCATCAAAAATGGTTGCTTGCCTTAAAGCAATTTAAAGAAAAAAAACATTGATTTTAAGATTTTTGCCCTTTTTATTTTTTTTCAAAAAAATCACAAAAAAACTTTTACCAATTAAATGATTTTTGAGACTATTTTTTTTCTCATTTTGAAAAACAAAATCATTTTTTTCCAGTCTATTTGGATCAAAATGAACTTTTTTTTAAATATAGATTTGTACCAGACTCTTGGAAAAAATTACTAAATAAATGATTGAAAATCGTCCCCTATATTTTTTTCAATGTTTAAACAAAAAGTCATTAAATTTGAAATACTGGACACGTTTGATTTATTTCACCAAAGTCATAAAAAAAAACCTTGACCTATTAAATGATTTTTGAGACCAGTCTCATCGTGGAGAGATATTTTTTCATACTTCTTTTTTTAGTTTCAAAAAAATTTTGATTTTTTTTTAGTCGATTCGTACGAAATAGGACTTTTTTATATTATAAATGTTGGTGTAAAGCAAAATATCAAAAAAATAGTTCGATTTTGTCCAAATTAACTGAAAAAAATGATTTTTTTTCAAAATAACAAAAAAAATATAAGGAAAAATCTGCCAACGATGAGACTGGTCTCAAAAATCATATAATTGGTCAAAGTTTTTTTGTGAATTTTTGTGACAAACATTTAAAAAGGGCAAACATCTTAAAACCAATGTTTTTTTTACTTTAAATTGCTTTAAATTGAGAAAAAATATGGAGTACAAATATTAATCATGCTTTCGTATGTTTTTTTCTAACAGTACGATGAAAAATCAAACTTTCTAAAAAAAAGTTCGATTTGGTCGATTTTTGAAAGAGTTACAGTCGTTTGAAGAAGAAAACATCGAATTTTGAAAAAAAAATCTTATCTCACAAGTATATGGACAAAAAAATCTGGAAAAAATCAAGGGAGTTTCTTTCAATGAATCATACAACATATAAAATTTTCAGTCAAATCAAAGAATGGAAGGGCCTGACGTGGGTCGATTTGGCGTGGAATGCCCCATATATATTATATAATCAATATATTAGGAAGAACTGCTGTACGAAGTGCAAGCCAACCGTACACCTCCTTCTTGATTTCTTCTTGGTTGCATACAAGAGTACGCACGTATACATATACGTAGATGGTAGAACTCTCTCGCCTGGCTTTTACCTTTACATCAAGAGGCAAGCCAGAGCAGCCACAAAGAGACCACCACAGACTCTCGGAAGTTCTCTGACATCTTCGCTTCATGCATGAAAGGTTTGATCGAAGCCTCTTTCCGCGAGTTGTAGATCGTGAGGTGAAGTCACTTCTCTCATGCCACCCCGTTTTTTTACTCTCTTTCTTTCTCCATCCCTGACATTTTTTCTCCGATTTTACCTCTCGTGTCGACTCCAAAAACCCTCTCCACTTGTTCGTTACATTCTCCGATGCATCTCGTGCGATTAAATCGCACGGCGACCAAAGCAAGCACCGACTTTCGTTTACTCACTTTCCTAACCTGCAAAATCCTCTTGCAATCTCCTTTTTCAATGAAATTCCACAGCTCTTGGCAAATTTATACGATTATAATTTCGAATAAGGCAAATGTATATGCAACATTTTCTCGCCCAGAATCCTTCAAAGCCTTGATGAACTCGACTGAATCTTGCACATTTTTACTGCATCAGGTGAGAGATGGTAAAAGCTGGAAATCCTATGAATGCCAAAAGTGTTCTCTAAATGTTTTGAATTATGAGACTGTCAAGGGAATAAGGGTGATACGAGAATAGTTGAAGATCTTTTACTTTGTACAATACGATGAATGGGTTCTCGCATTACGCGATTAATTATACGTGATGAATTCGAAAACAATACTTAAGTGAATTGCTCATCTTAATTTTCTCCTCACTGCAGTAAATCCACTCTGAAATGACAGCTAAGTACTTAAAGTAGTGAAAGCTCCTTTTGAAAATTGTATTCAGCATCGGAAAGTAAATTACGCGAAGGGTGAACTCATAAGAAAGACGCGAACTGTGGAAATGACCGAAAACTACTAAATGAGAAAATTGGATGACAACGAAACGAATAGTATCTCTTGTACGGGCAAAAGAAATACGCAAGTTGTATATTCAGCCTGATCGCACGAATTCAATGTACAACCGACAACTTTTTTCAACCCTGATCTCGCAATAGTCTCTTTCTCCCTCCTTTCTTCGTGTCTTTCGGTCCAGAATACCAATGAATTCTGTTAACGTACCCCCGTGGCCGCTTGTAATTTTAATTCTTTCCATCCATTTTTCTTTCTGTTCCTTGCACTATTGCGACTCCAAAACCATTATGATGTAATAAGAAATAAAAAGAATATACATTTCAAATGTACTTTGCATACTCGAGGGAGCCTGCGGGTTTCCCTCAAATAATCTTTATGCATAAGCTCTCTCTTCGAGTGAGAAAGAGGTTATGGTAAATGCGCCAGATCTTCATTAATATACGATCCTCCTGGAATATACCGGGAGCTTAGGAGCGTAAAGACGAGAGCGAAGTTTATAACCACGAGTATTACCAACATTTTATTATTATCGAAAATTTTACAGGACAAGACTTGATGTTGCTAGTCATTAACCCTTTCAACGCTCATCGAGTCATTTATATTCTCATTAAATTTTCTTCAATTCTTATGGCTTTTGCACAAAACATAATAATAAAAGCTTGTGAGTTTTTGAACTTCTTGAGGATTATATCTGTACAAATATTTATAAAAGATTGGTATTTTATATATTTCGAATCTTTCCAATACTTTCAAGCGGAACCACGTCATATTAAGATCGCCATTAGTTTTTCTTTTGCTTAAATATTACGACAAATATAATTCGATGTTAGAAATCACGATAATTGTAATATTTATTTACGTTATTCTTATTCGTTCTTCTTTCTCTTGAGTGTACGAGGTCTGAGACTAGATAAAGCAGAACGATGATTTATTTCTTGCGCTATGTACTCAATATAATTGCTGACTACATGTTTGTGTTGCGCGATTATTCGTTCATTGTGGTTAGTGACCGTAGATTTCTCGGCTCGTGCTGTTAGATACACACGTTCAATTACCATTCATAAATGACGATGATATATTTATACAGGGGAGGCCGAAGTGAAATGAATAACCGGGACAAAATGGTACATTGAAAATTTGTTAAATATTTTATATTTTTATTACAGCGTATGAACCATGTACCCACCCTGTGCACCCTTGATACTGAATTACAAATTCGATTGATCTGAAAATAGCTCATTGCAAAGTATTCACCGAGTATCTTCACCATCATTTCCGTTGATGGACTTTGCAGAAGATCAGCCTATGCTTTTGGCTTTAGATTTAATCGAGTCCTCAATTAATATTAACAAATAGATGGAGAAAATGAAATTCCAAGAAAAATAAATAAGAGCATCAGAATTTTCAATTATGGGTAAGAAAAAATTAACAAAGTTTATGAAATTAGATAAAATTATTATATTTTCTGAGGTACCCCGCTTTGCCCCGGTCTTCCCTGTATGTATGCAAGCATATGTAGATATATATTCTGTTGAGTAGCAAGATACGAAAGAGCTCAAGACTTTAACTGCAATTTGTATTATTTCAACCGACACATCGCGTTTCTTTGTTCTGTAACTTGAATTCCTTTTTTGTTTAATTACCAGAATTCCGCGTTTAATTAACTGTCTGCCGGTTTCACTCGTGATCATCATTCTGAAACTCTGAGTCGTGCGAAAATACGAAACACTATCCCTTTCTGTTTAACTCCAGAAATTACGATAATAATTCTGTAAACACATCTTAGTTTTGTTTGTAATTACATAATTATTTGTAATTATTTCTGATTTTTACGATTAAATATCTGGATTGTAATACGATTTTTACTTTGATGGAGACAACTTTCGTTTCGTGTACAGAGATAATATATTGTACGATAAATTACTATATGTTCATCTAGCAGCAAGAAACCATTGTGAGGAGAATTGATGTGAAAAACGTGAAAAATCATATGATTTAGTAGATTTCCTAAGCAAACACGGTAAATATTCCCATACTGATGAAATAGCTCAATGCTGCTACGTGACATACAAGTAAACTTTCGTATAAAATTGTCGCCGTGTAAGTGACGAGAAAAAGTTTTAATTTGAAGAAATGGCCGTAGACCGTTGAAAAGTCTGTGACCCCAACGAGCAGCGCGAGAAAGCATGAAAAAGCGCGGGAAAAGTATGTTTCATGAAATCACTGGTGATTGTAGGGTTTCGATTTTCGTGGCTTTGTAAAACTTTTCTTCCACGAAAGGAAAAGCTTTTTTTTCTGTCCTCATTCTATATTCATATATAATATCCACATCTATATAACTTGTTCATATATATCCTATAACCCACCCGTAAGTTTCTCGACTCGACATTTTAGTCCTCGATCTCTCGCACTTCAGCCAAACCCTAAAAACCCCCTCTCGTTCTCCAGTCGCAAATTGCCATTTTCGCAAAGAAGGGTCTTAAGCACGATTTTCAGTTTTTCTTTCCTCAAAGTTAATGTGGCATGTCTGAAAATCATTATGCATACACTGAAAAAAAAATTAAAGTATTGCCAACTACGCGATGAGGTTGGACGATTACCGTTGCGCCAATAGTCATATTACGTTCAGCTAATCACTCGGTGGTTGATCCATTGAGCCATATATTGGGTTGGCAACTAAGTTCTGACTCACTTCAGATACACAGATATATTTATAATTTTGTTCTTTATTTAAACATGTCAATCTACAATATAATTACTAGCCGTGTCTATAATTTGCGTCCATCTAATGGGCAAGGACTGAATGCCGCGCTCCCAAAACTTAGCGGGTTGCTGCTGGAAAAATTTCGAGATATGCGTTTTCGACATGGTCGAAGTCTCTGAAGCGTTGATCACGCAGGAAAGTTTTAAAGCCTTGAAACAGGTGATAATCCGAAGGTGCCAAGTTCGGGGAATACGGAGGGTGTGAAACCGCGGTCCAACCAAACTCTTCCAGTAGCTGGCGGGTGATTGAAGCAACGTGGGGCCGAGCGTTGTCGTGTAACA
Source organism: Rhimphoctona megacephalus (assembly GCA_963989365.1). Lineage (NCBI taxonomy): Eukaryota > Metazoa > Arthropoda > Insecta > Hymenoptera > Ichneumonidae > Rhimphoctona > Rhimphoctona megacephalus. Next base: position 10,021,543 of record OZ022417.1, read on the forward strand.
AGTGCACCTTTGTCACTCTTCTCCTCTTTGCTCGCATTGCAGCAGCCAATTTGCGAAGCTGCTCGACATATACATTGGCGGTCACCGTCTGTTGTCCAGGGAGTAGTTCGTAATATATCATTCCGCGTGCATCCCAACAGCAACACAGCAAAACCTTTCGTCCGTGGGTCTCTGGTTTGGGCTGAGCTGGCGGTTATATTTCGCGCGGCAGCCAATAGGCCTTTCGTTCATTGTTTTCGTAGAGGATGTAACTATCGTCTCCAGTCACTGAACTGCCAAGAAATTCCTTGCGTTTCGGTTGCAGGAGCAACGACTGGCAGATGGATACTTGGGCAGCCCGATTGGCATCGTTCAACTGATGAGGTGTCCATCTCGCCAGCACTCGCCGATAGCCGAGTGTATGCAGCCGATTCTCGATCGCTGTATGACTATAGCCGAGTGCCTGCGCCAATTCCCGAGTGGTAGCATTTGGGTGCTTCTTCAGCTCTTTTGATATGGCGTCGTCTTCCAATTCAATAAGTCAACCGGAGCGCTCTCGATCTTCCAGGCTCGTATCTCCGGAAGCGAAGGGACGGAACCAGCGGCTCACTGTCGATTGTATTACGATGGCCTCTTCGAGAGCAACGTTGATATTGGTGGTTGCCTCGTACTGCTTCCACGCCGAAACTCGTAATATATTACACCTCGAATAGCGCGCTCGTCCATGTCGAGAATTAGACTCCCGCAGACGTCCGCAGCCGGGCTTTTATACCCACCATGCGAAAGCTTCTAGAACATTCTAGCAGTTGCCAGTTATGGAAACTTTCTAGAATGTTCTAGAATAAAAAAAGGGAGATTGAAAAAAAATGAGTCAAGACTTAGTTGACAACCCAATAGTTGAGACAACTGCGCTACGATTTGGCCGCTAAATTTTCATTTATTTGAGTTGAGTGTATTTCATGTGATGCAACCGCAATAAATGGTTACATTGAAAAAAAAACGAAACTTGAGACACAAAATCGATTAAATGTGGAATAATCACACGGAGGTTGAGTTGTATACGGTTTGTCCGTGATTTGATAAAATAATGGCATCGAATAAACTTCTCTGCGAGAATTGAATTCAATGACACCATAGATCAACGGAGTATAATTTGTGATTAAGCTAATTACCTAGTTGTAATTTGGATGAAATATTTTGTTACTATTCGAACAAATAAATCTTTTGCTAAAGCTACTAAAATTTCGCTGTGCAAGCAATAAGTTTTATTTAACATGAATTATATATATCGTAACCGGACAGCCTTATTCCTGGCTGGATTTCTGGTGTGGCAGAAATCCGCTAGAGAGCCACGGGCGGAGCGCTCTCGCGTAAGCGTCGTACCGCCCGTGTGCCCATAAGGCTCCGACATTGGATCGTTAAATAACTAATAACGATGACTCCGACCAATGGTCGCCGAGTTAAGCCGAACCCTTGTTTTACGAGACGAGGTAAAAATGTCTAAGGCTTATCGTACAATCAAAGTAGGCTGATATAAAAAGATTTGCCACCTAATTATGTCAGGATAGGCGCTCTTACGAGAGAGAAGAGAAAAGAAGAGAACCTAAAAAATCGATCAATCGTATTTACTATTGAAAATCGTAAAATATAAAATCAAAAATAACAAATAAAAAATATTCCAACAAATATGTATATAAAAAAAATTCAAATATTTCTTACAGTCATTTCAAAACCATAATTCTTCGGTACAATCATTGTACGTCTTGATTACACAATATGCAATTCGTTTAATTCAACCATGATTGATACAATTGACTGAAATACTTTTCCCCACTTCCCGAACAATGCGATGATACTATTTCAAATATTTATTGAATTTTATTCAATAAATGTTTTGGTTCTATTGAATATTTAAAGTCTTACCTCAAATTGCGGACTAAGTCGGCTCGACAAAATACCTTCAACCAATACGCGCGGAGGTTGCGTCAACTACGCCATTGGTTTTGCCGTATTCAACCTCAGGGTGTAGTTAAGCCAGCTACGCCTTCGTTCTTAACACTATGCCTTTTTTTCAGTATATGGCTCTTTTAGTTACTAGAGTGTGCGAAAGTACACAGGTGTACGTGAAAGTAGGTGAAAAACTTTTGATGTACGACATTGTAGTTTTGTTCATGGATGCGCTCGAACTCTCAACATATATCGTGTGTAGAATAAGAGGATAATTATTTTCACTTTTTCGTCGTATTTTTAAAGATGCTTAGCCAGTAACACAGTCGAAACATGGACAAAGATTCAAAAAAAGTTTGACATAAAAGATACAATAGAATCTTTGCCTCGACTCTCTCTTCAGGAAAAAATGTTAAAAGGATAGTCTTTTAGTATGATAACTGGCGTTAAAGGCATTCAATATATATGTCCAATATTCCAACGTTGATCGCTCGACGTTAACGGATCTATAATGGATGAGAAGCGAAATCGTGAGTGACCATATATAGACGTTAAGGACACTTTGTAATATCTACCGAACAAGCGTGTAAATTCTATGTTTTTGCACTCGCGAACCATCATTATCCTTCATTCTGTCGCACATATAATTCTCGACATCTCGACAAACGTCTATGTCGCGTATCTCGAAGGTGTCCCCGTATAAATGGCGGAATTTCACGATAGTGGTTTTCTTCGAATAGAGAAAGGTGAAGGACACAGAGAGGGAGAGAGAGGGGCAAAGATCTGTCGATATGATATGCACACACTTATGCATTTATACTCGTACATGATATCGGATCCCAGTCTTCCACTTCGATCGCCGAGAAATGTTAAAATGTTCCTTAGAACCATTACTTTCTCAGCAGATATGCTGTAGAGTCACAGATGTGGTGTACGTGAAGAGTTTTTCATACGAAATGAAATCAAGGCTAAAATTAAGAAGCGTGCCTTGTGCTATTTAAATGATGATCCTAATCGGAACTATCCTAATCCTTAACTGATATTATGAATCCGAAAGTTTGTTTGTTCGTTGCTTTTTGCCTCTACCACCCAGTTAACGAATCATTATTAAATTTGGCATGCGTATAGTTCTCGGATGAAGTAAAATATTGAATAAAAGAAATGTTTATATTAAAAAATGCTAGAAGATCAAATCAAATCTTCTTTTACTACATTCATGAAGCCGCGGGTAACAGCCAGTATAGAGACGGCGTGCTCTGATTGTATCGTACGAGTACTTGGTTTTCTGATGGGAAAAAAGGAAATTTACAAATGCACGATCTTCTTGTTACCCTACAGATTTTTTGTAGGTACATTTTTTCTACTGTGGTCAAAATTACCTATCAAGGAGTCCTTCCCTTCGACTATTTTCTTTTATTCAGCCTGCATATTGCAACGGAAAAAATCTGTTCCACGTTATGAAATACAGGCAAAATATATGGTACTTTCGATATATATGGACCCAGCAATCAAATATGTGTCTATCGGCCGTGTAGATATATCGCAAACGTGCGTGCGAAATCTCACAAATCAATTTAACCCTCACAATCGATAAATTGCGAGTATATTTTATTTCCCCTTTAAATGGAGATTTATATACATATCAGCTCGAAATCGAATGATCAGACGTGCTCGTATCGCTAGAGTGTCCTTCATAAAATTTGCGTTCGTAAATTTTCACCAGTTACGATCATGCGCCGAATAATTTATTTCAACGTCCAACAGTGTAATTCGTTATATTATAACTATACACAGAAGGTAGAAACAGGACGGAAATAAACGGGTTAAAGCATGGACTTATCCGACAGTAGCATATAAACCGTGACATCGCCCATGTTGCAGTTTTCCTTCTCCTCCATGAAAATCCACCCTTGGCAGCCAAACGGACCTCGAACTACCAGTTTCACGTATTAAAATTTGTGGGTTTAACCCTCTTTTGTTTGCTGCTTGTTTGTACGTAGATATTTCTCGTGCATTAATGATTTTAGTCATTTTTAATTATTTAGTCATCATCAAAATTCATTTCCATAATGCGCATACATTATTTTCATTTACAACCGAGAAATCGAGGATATTAAACACCCCAGAAATAAATATGAATATTATGATGACCCAAGTTATATGAACATATGGAAATGAGGGGGAAAATGAAGGAGAGAAAATCCAACTAATTGTATTTTATATGGGGCATTCTTGGGTGAGCTGACTTCGCAACGTTGACGAATTTCTTTGATAAATTTTAATTCTTTCCTTTCGAGAAACATTTCGATCGTGCGTAATTAATCATTTTTTAAACTTAATAAGTAACAGTCAATCACGAAAAACCTGAAACAATGAATAGTTTTTTTAAAAATGATTTATCTGCTGGAAACGATCTTTTCAAAAATATAATGCGTATCGCAAATTATATCAGTTATAAATGATTGAGATTGAAGTGGAATTCCCTTTATTTATGGTGAGACAGTTACAGAGCTGATATTTGTTTGGTATCCTGTGGATTCACATATACGCATATCGTTTAATTCACATTTACAGAACTATTCTGCGGGTGAATTATTCCACGTGTAGAATTCATTGAATTTGCATGAGCGTGTGAATGCGGTGCGGGATACGCGACGGAAGTGTAAAAGAGGAGAACATGCAGGTCGGAAATGAAAGATTAATAATCGCTTTTGTGATCTGCTGGCAGCGGAAGCGGCTCAAAATTTCATTATTATTCATACTTTTTTTCAACTCTATCCTGATTTTTTTTATTTCATGTTAAACAAATTATTGGTATCGTTCCTCGTAGCTTCGTTCGTATACGGATTTCGCTATGTAATTGCCGTCCTTTGTTCGCTAATTTAATAACACAACATTTCAGACAAAAACGCGATATCATTCATTTTCACGCCTTTTTCGTCTTGCTGTTATATCCATCTGGTCGTCTTGCTGTTATATCCATACGGTTGAGACAAAAAATGAATGGCGTATAATTTTATTGTACTTTTGGTGTGTCGACCAGCTTTATACGGTCATTCTGCTTTTTTTGCTAGGGTACATAATCGTTCGTAGTTAATGAAATTTTTCAAACTCGCTGTTAATTTATGTTTCTTTATTGCATATTCTTCGTATATTTTAGAACTTTCGGTTTACGCAATGAAATTTGTTATATTTCCATGGACTTTTGTCATAAAAAAATTAAACTGCAATTTATAGGTAAGCGGAAGCTGAACAATGGTGTGATTTGAAAAAATAAAATATTTATGAAGCCAAAATAAATAATAAATATATAATGAGAATAAAAATATAATAAAGCTTGTTGAAGGAACGAACTTGTAGGGTCTGTTCGAGAGTTAAAAAAAAATGGGACGCCGACAAAACGAACAAAGTTCGAACGTAATGTCTGGACATTATTTGCTCGACGAGCGAAATCGTTCTATCAGACTATTTTCGATATCTGTGTATCTCCAATTTTCTCTAGAGAGCTGAATCGAGAGATAGGGGTATTTAAGCTGTGACAGGAGAGTCTGCTGGCTGTTAGTATTATCGTTTTGATATTGTGAAATCGTACTTTCTCTCTTTCCTCCTCCCCCTCTCTCTCGCTCTCTCTCTCTCTTACTCTCTCACACGAGCGTGCGAGAAAACGTTGGTTGCTAACGATAATGGCTGGGACTACGAATCCGATCCTTCTGTGCCTCTAGAAGCCAACACGAGGACCAGAATAGAGGAAGCTCAGAAGAGGGTGCTGCCAGGAAGCTTGAGAACGTATATATGCCTGAAATGAAGCAAAGGAGGAGGCGAAGGAGACACGGAGGTCGTAAGGGAACGAGATTTGTACTATACTACTTAAACGTCTACACGACATATACTATAGCCATTTAAAGCAGTTTTTGTAACTTGTGCACATGGTGCATAACTATATGTGAGTATAAAAATGCAGGATTTAAACTCATGTAATGTCTAATGGTAAATTATATGCGTTTATATAATAATAAGGAAATAAGTGTTGAGGGTTCATAATAACTCTGAAGACTTATTGAAAAAATAAACCTTTGGACTTCGACTTTTTGTTAAAATTCAAAAATAGGATTACATTGATGAAAAAATAAATTTGAGATAAATTCTGAGTTGATCAGTCATTTTTGGTCGAGGAAAATGGTTCGTATAATGATTTTGGCATATTCTCTTTAACTGTTGCCCTAATAACATTTATCATAGATTCTTTAAAAGACAATAGCAAGTTCGTGAAATACACTTCTTGGACTTTCTCGAACTCGTGAGATCCCCATTGTCTGTACTCTAATCTTCGTGTCTCGACGGGAAGCCAGTCGCGTGTGTTTTTACGCGAAGTTCGTCATGAAGATTCTTGGACTATGTTTATACGGTTACGAGACAGCTTTGCTTGATGTGTATGAAAACTCACACGAATCTCCGTTGCAGCCAAGACTAGAGCGGTCGCATCAATATGAAATACAGACACAAGTCCACGGAAGTAGGTTTGCCCCGTAACGGGGCAGACGAGCGGCATAGCTTCGAGTGAGAGTTCTCGAGAGAAACCCGATCGTGTACAGTATTAATGCAACCCCCGCCCTCCACTCTTCACGTGAAACTTTTAATGTATATAGTCTCTTAATGAGAATCCAAAGAGGAGCTCAGATATAACACGAGGAATTATTAATAGTCTCGTGCTAATAATTATCCTACTTCTTGTAGAAGAATATTTAGCTTCGAAGTAAAATCTTCGTGCAAGGAGACCCAAGGCTTAAAAATGTTTACGATCAAAATTTCAGAACGGTCTCGAGCATGAGAGATGTGTGGATTCAAATATTTAAATAAAAAATTTGCATTTAATCACTATCTTCAAAATTTGATGTGTTAAATAGTGTAAATGTAATCAATATTATTATAAGATATACAAACATTATGCAATTTAAAATAGATATTAAACAAGTACCCGAAAATTTTGAAAAATGTTTTCATATGCTCGAATTAGTTGAAAAATATCGCACAGAAAGGTTTGGAGATGAATTTCAAAACAATATGAAATAAAATTTGTCATCAATACGATTTTCATGCCTTTTTCATAAATGTTGGTGTGAAAACGTAATCTCCATTAATTACTGTCGATTACAAGATAACGTCTAGAATAGTGAACCAATAAGAATTTTGCATAACACAAAATTGTAAGGAAATGAAACGATTGAGAGTAACAAATCCAGCAGAGAATTACATGAATCACAATTTCTTTGCTCGACCATCAACCGGTGCAGAGGCCGTTAAGAGGGGAGGATCGGATTGGAGATCCAGATCTACAGGCACAGATACGTGAAGAGAACCCTTAGAGAACCGAGCGCATTCGTAGCCACCGTCTCGTTGTTTGGTTAGATTGCATGGTGATTCATACTACTCGAGGGCGAACGAGATTGCAACGAGAGTAATTCTAATTGGTCGCGGACGAGAGTAAAAAGAGCATTTACCGTGAATACTTGGGATCAGAGCAATTTCGCCCGACTCCCGACTTCCGGTTGGGCACGGACTATAAAAAAAGGTTGAAAAAATTAACACTTTACCTAATGTCGAGTACTTTCACATTCCTCGAGAGAGCGTCTGCCGACGCGCCACTTAACTTTTCACAGTTGTCACGTCTTTACCATTGCGAACAAAAAAATGAATTAAGAAAATGTGTATATACAAACAGAGGAAAAAGACATTAGACCCGAAATTCATATATCCATATATCGAGGATTTGATGAGTCGTTCTGCTCTTACAAAATTAATGAAAGTTTCGTGTCACGTTTTTCTCTTTACCGATAATATCTCTGTGCACACGCTGTATCTAACATTCGATTCCGGATGCGCCGAGATAATTCCCTTTTTCGTGAAAAGTCTCTTTTTTTTCTCTCTTATTATGTCTTCTTGGCGCTTGTTCCCAGATTTTCCGGTCATATTCTCACACGGTTCTTGTACACATATTGATTTCTCTCAAAGTAACAGCGACACTGAGAGGATCCGTAAAAACCGCCGAAAGTGGGCCGATCGCACATGTGTCAGTCCGTAACCTTAATGGTGCATATATGGTAGTTACGCACAAATCGATGCTATATGCATACATATGTTTGTATGTGTGAAGCGATGGATCGATTACTTTCTAAAGTAAAAATAAAATTCGACCGAAAGTGGAGACTGAGATGCGTCCTAAAAAATTAGGGCTGTAATGAAATGCAATCGTATAACCTGATTCTTTGTTTTTAATTGTTTTTATATCTTTTAACCATTGACAAATGTAATCTAAATGACTGAGATTACTTGAGCGAGCGATGAGTAAAACAGTGAAAAGGTCTTCAGGTTTCCATTGAGTGGATGAAGTTAGTGCGATGCAGACTCGTCTACACGATACACTGATACACATGAGACACCACTCTCACTAAACCGAAAGGTGGACTAAGGAGCAGATACGTTCGAAGGCAAACTTTAATTATCGCCGACGAACCATGTGGATTATCGCCGCCTGCTGGGATTTAGCGATTCTAAGGACCACAAGCGCTCTCCTCCGCCTCTCTATCTTCGATTCACCTCTCTCGTCTTATATCCGTACTCTCGTTCCTGTCACCAAGTCCTTTAGTCCCCTTGATATCGCGTCCAGAGTTACCCAATGAGCCACCTATATGCATGGAACTTTTTCTCCCTATAGAACGTTAATCCCTCCCTAGCAACTTCTAATCTGACTGAGCTGATATATTGGCAATATTATCTATTTGGGTAAGACTGATTATTTTGAATTTTTCACATTTCAGTGTGCCGGTATCGATCTATTAAAAAGTCCTTAGGTTCAATCATAAAGAACAAAATGTTGGATAAATGTTGATACAAAGCTGCGAAAATATATGAATTATCTACAAATCTAATGGCTCATTTGGATGATCGAAAATGTGGAGTACAAAATAAATTTGGATCAAATTGGTGCATCGTGATTCGAAACATTCAACTTGTTTCATGGCCGGTAAATAAAAATTGCTCAGACATTGTTTTCGCATCGCGAACTGTCGGTGATAAGAGATTTCTGCCACTTTGGCAATAAAAACAGATCGGAAATTCAGCGCACATCAGAGTAGTGCACTTCGAACTTGTGCTCAACTGTTTTGGTTAAAACTCAAAGCCAGTTATGCACGTATGCGAATGACGAACTCCACCAAAATGGCCATAAGTGGACTTAAATTAGCATTAATTTAGCTCGCTACAAAAACACAAACATCGCTCTTGAACCAACGTATATGATATCGGTATGTAGATCATCATTTTAATTGGACCAAAATGTTGTCTTTTGCGTGCACCATGAATATATGTGGAAGAGAAATTTAACAATACTATCTTGTTACGTTGATCATAACAATGGTCGCAGTAGAGCTGACGAAAAAATAATTAGACACTTAAGGAGAACACTTGAGATGAGCAGAGTTTTCAAAGCGAAATATCCAAAGGAATTTGGTTTTATCATCTCGTGTATGAGGGCAAGGTGATGATTTTTATCTCGCGGACGATAAATTATCAGAACTTCCTTTGGCATTCATGATAACACCGAGGAACACGTCAGAAGAGGGCTTGGATGATCCTTCCAACGGTTTTCCATGAGAACTTGCTTAGTTTGGTTTTCTCTTAGTTACAATCCTCTTTTGCAGTGGGCGGTAGTCAACATTGCTTTAATTCTCTTCTCGCACTCTCTGACAAAACTTGCCACTTAGGTAAGCACTTGGGTATTTGCGTTTCCGGTGAGTGGCGAAGGGTGGTAGAGGTAGAAGAAGAAGTAAAGCGCATTTGAGGAGTATCTGCGTGGGCGTGTTTCTCTCGTGTCGGATATATCCTGAAGCTTGTTGGAACAAGAATTCCCTTGCGCGGTTCTTCGTGAGAATTCTTTTTTATCCAAATTTCGTGGGTCTCATTGTGAAATTTTTGACGCCTCAGGAGAGAAGTGGAAATTGTAGAAATCTCGGGAATATGCTGATTCATGAATAAAAAGTTTTGAAGAACGCAAAAAGTTGAATGTTCGTTTATATGCATTTTGAACTAAAATTCGAACTTTGTATTTCTACATCAAATTGAAAAAGGAGCAAGAAATTTATTGAAAAATATTTGCAAAGACATGCTAATTATTATAGGCGATTTAACATCGCGCTTGGCGTATGTCAGCGATTGGCTTTTACGTTCACGGTATTTATTATTTTCGGGACCATTTTTTTCGCTTCTTTTTCCCACTCTAACGGCGACTGTTCTTACGGCGACTGTTATCGGATTTTTGATGGACCAGCTGTCATTGTGACATTAAGACCGAAAGATAAACTTTAGGCAGATAATTTTACCTGAAATCCGACAGGAGACGCAGGCAACGCATAATGTCCATCATAGTGAGTAATCAGAATCGTGGAAAAGAGGTGACAAAACGGCACTACCATGCGTTCCTTATGAGAGAGAAAGAGACAGGAAGAGAAAAAAAGGAAAATATAAGAGGAAGAGGATAGTATGTAGGTATGAATGGCATTGAGACCTCACTGTTGCTTCGCCGAAGACCCTCGTCATTCCCGTTCTTCTGCTATAAAACAGAGGGCAGAAAGTTTTTCAAAAGAATGTGGACACAGCAGAAGGAAAAGGCAAGAGAACAGATGAGATGATTATACCGGTGGGTGGAGAGTCCAGCAGAGTGGAAAAAGATAGTTTCGGCTGGAACCAAGAGTTGCGGGGCATGAGAATGGGGTGGGACCCCTTAAAAATAAAAAAAAAGCGGAAAATAGTAGAAAACGGTAGAAGAAGAAGAGGAAAAAGAAATTGAGCTCCGATGTACGCTTGGGGAGAGGAGCAACGGATTGCTCCGAAAAGTTTTCGCACGACTTTTGTGTGGTCTGCTCTTTCGACAGTGATGATGGTGGTAAGGGTGCGAGGTGGTCCACAGAGAAGAGCACAAGACCCTACGGAGGTCGCTTCAGTAAAGACATCGTAGCGTAGCTTTTTATACTCGGCCAATATGGCTCGCGCGCGTGTGTGTGAGTGTGTGTGTGGGTGGTTGGCTTCGCTCTGCGGCTCTTTTCGAGGACGATGCGCACTCAATTTTCCAAGGCTTAACTGCTCTCCCGGTTTTCCACCGTACGGCGGATCGTCCAGACCTCGTATGGTAGAAGGAAAACGAAGAGAAGAAGATCCTTCGAAGCCCAGTGGCATTTTGCTTCTACCGCAGGTAGCCTTCTCGGGAGATATCAACTGAAAGCCTTTTCGCCACAAAGTCCGTCCATTTTTTTACATTCATTTTCTACGGTACATTTAGAAAATCTTGGGCACATTACGAGGTTCCTTTTTTTTGACGTCATTTCCCTAATAATGACACAACTAATATTTCTTGAAATATTGGCTTCTGAGACTCGAAAATTTGGAAACAAACGTCATGAAATATACTTAGTTTCAGTCGCTGTGGAAGATCTTCGAATAGTCGTCGATCTTCTCAGACAAGGCTGGATTTACACTCGATCTCTTCGTCTCTCGTCTTATACGTTTATACTTCTTTCTCATGCCTTGGGGGAGATCTTTCCAGCGACGTTTCAATCGAGAAAAGTGTCAAGCAGGATCTTTCTACAGTGAACGCAACTTATCTTTCTATATATGTATATATACATAAATAAGTTCGGAGCAACGGGCTTGTACAATATCCAGGGACCATTAATTGAGACGACTGAATGAGTTAATGTTCAGGGCTTAGGAAATAAAATAGCAATGGCCAACTAATGGACAGCTTTAAGACCCGAGCGGCGAGGTAAATTTTTAATGTAGGACTCTTCCATGATTCATTTTGGTACTCCTCTGAGTCGTTTCAACATTCGCTTATATTCCCAAGAGTTTAACGTACATTAATCCGAACCTGCTTGACTGCTCGCACTTTCTAGAAAAGATACTCTCCATACCTATAATCGAGCTTTTAAGAACGTGTTATTATATTATATTATAGGGTTGTATACGTTGAGAGCAAGTAACTCTCTTTACCTGACACGGTCGTGATCCGACGACCGTGTTTTTTACATTTAATAAATATATCAAGAGCAGCGGCAGCGGCTCGACGCCAAATATTAAAAAAGAAAGCCAGCTCAAGCCCTGCCGCACCCTTATATATACTCTCGAATATGACGGTTTTCAGACTTTTCTTTTTTTTTTCTTTTCAAATATAGCGCTAGCTCTTCTCAGAGTAGATACAGTTGGTGAACTCATCAGATAGGCAAAATCAAAAGAATAACATTGCACACAATAGATGCTCAAAAAAAAATATATAAATGTCTTATTCGACTTACGGGGTCTTGTCATAATAGACGCGGCGATTCACATTATAATGATTAACATTGAGTACAATGTGATAAGTATGTTATAAGCAATTTTCACATTTTATTATACAAGTAATTAAATGACACGTAACGAGACGCAACGAGACTCTTTAATAGTTAATTAATAGTGCCAATTCTCCATCTGTTATTATACGAATTATACAATGCAATTATTCGAACTGAAGTGATTTTCTGTTGTGTATAAATTGGTTGGTGACCCACTTCTCCCTCCCCCCCCCTTTCAGTCAACGCATTATCAGACGATAATTGATATGCGTGTCAACCCTCGACTAGACTTGTCTTTATAGACGAGTGTACTGAAGGGAGGGAGAGGATCGTTATCCCGTTTTGTTTCTGAGTGATCGTTAATAGCCTCGAGCGATAATTCGCTCGGCCGAGTTAACAATTTATTAGAACAATTAAATCGACAAATGAATCAATTATCGCCTTGAACCATACAAACAAACAATTAGCACGGAAGTGTACGTACGACCAAACAATTTTCAGTTAACGCACGAGAAGTCTGCTTCAATGGTCATATCGAGGTTTTCTTTCACAACACATATGCCTGATTTTTTGTTTATAGAGGTTGCATCTAAAATATCTGAATATTATATTGGAATGAAGAAGAAATTTAAAAAAAAATTCTAGGAAATGATTACTTTTGATTTACTTCAAGTTTTGTTTATTTTGGTATACAACAATTTGTAGGTTGGATATTCACGAAATCGAATCTGTCAAAAATCATTCCATTCGGAAGGGAATAGTTGATACCATTCCCTTGAAGCAAATGTTTGCTTACTTCGAAACAACATCATGCAATATCGTGAACACGAATACGCAACCCTATACATCGCTGCGTTGCCCACAGCTCGCATAAATTCTCGAATATACTTATATCGATTCAACCCTGTAGACTGCAGTTGGATCTACTCATTTTTTATGTACATAATGTAGAGAATTTCCGAGAAGAAAGACGTCTGTGTTACGAACAGATGGGCCCTGAATAAATTCCTTTGATCTGATTCCATTGATTACTTTTCCGATCGTCTAGTTATAAAATGTGAAGAACAATGAATCTTCGCTCATACGTTTCCACGATTCGAAGTCATTCTGGTCGTATGAATGCGTAGTTTGTAACGGCTGCAAAACTGCGCAGCCGATAAACTATGGATGAAAAAAGTAAAAGAGTACATACGTATATTTCATACAAATATATATATATGGGGCATTCCACACCAAATCAGCCACATTTGAAATTTTCATTTTTTATTGCTTTGATTTTTTCTCTAATAGAGCTCATTGAAAGGAACACGTTTGATTTTTTTCAAATTTTTATCTCAACACGTTCATCGGAAACAAATTTTTAAAACATTTTTCGATTTTTTTCTTAAAATATCAATAACTCTCTCAAAAATGCAGTAAACCGAATAGATGAGGGGTCGAAATTTTAGTTTTAAAACGTACTTTCATATTAGAATATGTAGGAATTCATCAAAATATTACATACAACTATTTTTCAAATCCTAAGCGAGAAATGTTATTTTCCACAGTGTTAGCCCCCTTCGATTTTGCCCTTGAATTTTTATCAAAAACTATCATTTTTTTAATAACTTTAAAGCCTAGTTTGATGATGGGGAAATCGTTCATTGTATTTTTTATAATTAAATTGTGGATTTTTTTTACTATTAATCATGTCCAAATCCCTGAAAAATCATACAAACCGAATGGATAAGAGGGTCCAAATTTCCGGTTTGACAGGTGTTTTTGTTTAAAAATATGTCAACAATTATTTAAAGATTACATAAATCAATTTTTTAATTATATATTTTATTATAAATTATATTATTCATTTAATGTATTTTAAGACTAGTATGATCGTGAGGAAATATTAGTCTAATCAACAACAAAAATCCTTAATAAAATTAACAATTTGAAAAATAGAACTAGCTATTTTCTCACGTTCATACTTAGCTTAAAATTCATTAAATGATTCATGATTCCGTACAAACATTAAAGAAACAAATTAATTAGTACAAGCGCTATGAAAAAAGGTTATTTTATTTTAGAACTGGAAAAACTAGGTAATGTAAACTTCGAATAATTTTTCATATATTTTTAAACAAAAGTACATTTCAGAACAAAAATTTTAACCCCCTAGACGATTCGCTTTGTTCGATTTTTCAGGGAGTTACAGATAATTAGAATGTAAAAAAATCTATATTTTAATTATAAAAATATACAACGGACGATTTCCCCGCGATCACATTAGGTTGAAAATTCTTCAAAAAAAGAATAGTTTTTTATAAAAAATTAACAGCAAAATCGAAGGGGGCTAACTATGTGGGAAAAAACATTTCATGCTTAGAATTGAAAAAATTGATTCATTTAATGTTTTGATAATTTTCTGCATATTTTGAAATGAAAGTACGTTTTAAAACTAAAATTTTGACGCCTCATCCATTTGGTTTACTGCATTTTTGAGAGAGTAATTGATATATGAAGAAAAAACTCGGAAAATTTATCAAAAATTCGTTTTCGATGAACGTGTTGAGATAAAAATTTGAAAAAAAAAAAAAAAATAGACGAGTTCCTTTCAATGAGCTCGATTAGAGAAAAAAATCAAAGCAATAAAAAATGCGAATTTCAAAAGGGGCCGGTTTAGCGTGGAATGCCCCATATATATATATAGAGCTGATATGTGGGAAGACTGATGATAGCCCGTTGCCGAAACGTACATGTGCGCAATTGGAAAAGTGCCAGAAAGTTGCCTGTTATGCACGGGTTATCCTGCTGCCCCTGCTTTCCCGCTGCTCTACCCTTTTTCTCCGAGAGTTTGAGCCATTGTTCGCGGTGGCAATTACGCTGTTTCCGAAAACGAAGCCTCGTCGTAATGAGCGAACGGCAAGAGGAGGTACAAACTTTTTGTCCAGGGCTCTAGAGCGAACACGAATGTTTGCACCGCGTTGTATGGGAAACTGTTCGTCATTGCCCGAAACCCGGTTCACAATGATAGTAGCTTGGTTACTATAGATGAGGATGGAGTATATGCGGTTGAACACTGCACTGAACACGGTCCATTTTCTATTGTGCATTAGGTATTATTTTCGCCCCAACGAACATTGTTCAATTGATTGTTCATCATGTTTTCGTACTAATTGTATAAGAAGTGGTGACAAGCATGAATTTCCTCGGAATATTGACTAAGACCTAGTATACCTAGTTGTCATTCGTGTTTATGCAGCAGCAGCAACGACAAGAGGGTTAAGCGGAGCTTACGCTCGATCTACTAAGCCCGCCCGATAACATTGATTCCACAAACATCCTACCATACAATGCCCTTGTATATACTGCATGACACTTTGCTTCCCAAATGCCATCGTGTTCGACAAATAGTAACTACAGTGATATTCCTTTATGAAGAATCTCGACTGCTTAAAGTGACCGGAAGTTCAATGCTATCGGCAATAGATACGTAACTGATAAATATTAGGCCGGTCTGCCCCCCAAAACTTTGAAGGAGATAGTTCATCTTACATTGTTGAATATAAATGGGTGCGAAAGCCATATACATATGGTACACTCTAGGAGAAGAACATCGATCATCACATGTGGTTTCACGTGGAAGAGAAGGGTAATTGCTGGTTAGTCCACACTAAATGATTGGATGTTGGCGTGAACGATGGAGATTCGCACGGAGAAAGAATGTAGGAGAGAGAGAGAGAGAGAGAGAGAGAGAGAGAGAGAGAGAGAGAGAGAGAGTCCTCAAACACGAGGGCTGTCATCGACAGAGCACTCGCCGCACTCTCCGAATGTAACGATGAACATTTTCGTGGCTATAAATTATGGTAATTCACGATTACATACAATCTCTATAGTACCCAAACCGATCGTATTGACACACGAGTAGTGGTGAAATCAAACAATGAACGATGATTCAACTCACGGTCAACCGTGTGTTATTAGCATTCGTATACGCATACGTATATAGCTAAACTTTCATTAATAACCAGCCTACATTGAGACAAGCTTCGAGTATGAGGTGTATGTACGAGATGTAGTGTAATGCTAGCGGTGTAACGATCGCATAATATAGATAAACGGAGAGCGATGTGGTGGTGAACGGCCTTTGACCCTATGTCACATCAGGATATAGAATATTTATGTATCCTGCACTTTGAACCAGAGCTTATGCTAATAGAAAGATAAATAGTTGATGCCCAGTGGGAGAACCACTAATAGCAAGGTGCTCAGTCGTTGTCGTCGATGTCGACTCAACAAGAAATTCTGATGGTCCATTATGATCGTCAAGAATTGGATCTCTTAGCTGATTCTCAAGACGACAGGGATTCGCCTAGCCGCAATTTAATCAACATGAATATGAACAAAGTGCAATTCTAACTCGATGTTACAGTCCCATTTCATTACCATTTCGACGTCAATCAGGTTTACTGGGCAATCCCCCCGGGGGTACAAAGTGTCGGAGTGCGTGTATACTAGTCCATTTTACGTATAGGTATGCTTCGCACGGTATATTTCGTTATCGTAATAACACACTCAGTCTGAGCTATAACGGCAGTCATCAGCTGAGAGTATTATGGAGGCCATCGAGGCAAACCAGCGTATACGACCCTCTCACAAGTCCGCGAGTACGCGAGAACCTGTTGTATATATACCGTAGTATATGGGCAAGCAACAACCATAAATAACATATAATTACATGCCCACAGTGGCTTGCACCCGTTCTCTATCCCTCTATCTCACTCTTTCTCTTTCGCGTGTATACACGCACGTGTATAAATTCAGTACACGATTTCTGCTAGCTGCACTTTAACCTTCCCAATTCCTTTTTGTTTTTGTCCACGTGGATCATGTACTTGGCAAGCCCCATCACGTACCAATGTATACATTACCTTGGGGACCGTTCATTCAGTCGGAAAATTGTAGCCTTTCGAGATTTTCAGCGTAACTTAGTCCATTATCCAGTTTATCGGACAAAGTATAAACACAGTAGAATCTCCCTCGCCATAGAATACTTGATAGTTTATATTAGAGGAAACTCTGTACAATAGTAATACAATCATGAATCGAACAGGCTTTGAACATTTCAGAGAAAGTTGGAAAATTATTCTGTGCTCCGAATCCACCAGTTCCTTCTCTTCCTGCATGGCATACTTTCTGTTAAAAACCTACATGCATTTTTGTCCTTGTATATATAACTCGAAAGGTGAATAAGAAAATTAAAGCATTGCTAAAATTCTGGTAAGGAACAAGTTATAACCTTTTTTGTTGATTCTATACTGTGTAATAAATTCGGTTACTATAGCAGACCTGAAGAAAACAGAAGTTATGGAATTAATATTTGAGACGTAGTTGAACCTCATCAGGAGCGGGTCATAACCTTTCTCGTTTGACCTCATTTTGCCTCAGGATCACGTACCTCAGTATTGTCGTACATGCATTCGAAACATATACAATGTTGAGTGAGAAAACTATGTGGTCGGAGCTTGGACACTGTCTGGCTTAACTAGGTAGAAGCCAGAGAGTCGATTCAAATGGAAAGTATGGACGCGTGGAAACCTTACGGAAAAGGGCACGCACTAGATTGCAGAGCTTATACGGGCTGATCTCCATAAGCTTTGGAGGGTAATCTCCGGTAATCCGCATTGGTATAATTTTTTAAGTCTTGCCACTACTGCTATCTCGGTATATGTAGCGCCCTATGCTATAGTTACATTAAGATTAAATTAGAAACCTTTGCGACCCTGCGAACTGGTGCACCAAGAAAGGATCGCGTGGACCGGCAACTACTCTTTTTTGTTACTCGCCAATTCTTTAAATTACAAACCTTGAAAAATGACTCTGTAATTCGCATAATGAAGTAAAAGTGGGTGTGCATAGTTTAATATTCTACGTGAGGTCAGCTAAAAATTTCAGTACACGTGGTAGGCGTTCAGGCTGTGTTTTCTTCGTTGGTCGCATACGCGGCAAGACCAAGAATGGAGGTACGTATTCATGGGATCAACTCGATATATTTATGTGCATTTAATCATGCCCCATTCGCATAAACTATCGAACGTACGTGAGAGTATTTGCCTTGTATATTGTGCATTTCACCAGTTCGTGGCAAAGTGTCCCGGTTTTATGGATAAAAAACCTTCTTCCTGGTTTTATCGGTGTGTTTATTTCATATCTTCACTGCTGGACATCCGGGGACAAAAATTATATCAGTAATTCCATCGAAGTCCAAGGACATAGAAATTCTTTCACAAATAATATTTTTGTGGCTGAATATGCGGATTTTTTTTAAATTACGCTGTTTCCTGCGGAACTCGTGTTTTTTCTCTTTCGTCATCTTGCTCTAGCAAATTGCATGAAAATGCGCGTGCGGTCCTTTTAACTCCGTCAAGGCCAACGAGTTTGCAAGGATTTTCTGATGTGAGCATCGGCAATCTCTGTAACTGTATATATATGTGTGCCAAATTGAAGAAGTCGACGATCCCGATGCATCGCGTGGCGAATCCTATATTCATATATGCGGCATTCCTTATCGTTTCACCGATTAAATGAAGTATCCCTGTAAATTTTTACAGTTCTATTTCTAGTTGTTGAGAAGTTGTATAGTTTGAAAAATTTCAATTCTGGACATTTTTCAAATGTCCAAATGCCGATATCCTTTCAACTATCAAAAATATTGATACATGCCAGCAAAGCAATGTATTTGTATTAAGGCGAGCAATCACTTTAGATGCTTCAAAAAATCAATTTTTTATTTATTTTATAAATCATTGGCAAAATATCTTAAGAATACACCCTGAAAATTTCAAAACGATATTCGAATTCCTTCTAACGGTATATATACATATAAATGATAGACTTTCCGCTCGACTCCCAAGCGCGCTCAAACTATAAACGTGTTTTTCTCGAAACGACATTTTTTCAATTCGCGGGAATCATAACTCAAAAACTAATTGATGGATCATCTTCAAATTTGGAGCACGTTTACATAATTTAATCTATTAAAACATGAACCTAAAGTTGGAAAGATTAGATTGTTTAAAACATATATATTAGACTGGGCCAAAAAAAATGACTATTTTTTTTTTTGAAATGGCTATCGAGAATATCATTCAGGATGACAAAAAAAGAATTTCCTGAAAGTTTGAGCCCGTAATAAAATTTTTTAGAGGTCTATCATCGCTATTTTTTATTTTTACTCATGATCGGATGTTTGACGTCAGAACTGCCAAAACATTAGAGTGAAAGAATTTCAATTATACTTATTTCTATATAAAATCGAATTCCCTACAAAAAAGGTCTGATTGAAAATTTTCGCCAGACAAGCGGTTTCCGAGTAATTGAGCTTAATAAATCGGTATGTTTTTTCCATTTAACCTTTTTACTTTGGGATTTTGTAACTAACGAATCAATGAGTTTCCAAAATAGGTAATAACGGATTCTTAAAGGAAATTTTATTTCCTACAAAAAAGGTCTCTTAATATTTTAGCCTTAATTTACTCCTTCAAAAGTTATTCACGATTAAAATCGAAGAAAAAATGGAAATCTCAAGTTTTTCGTTCTTAACTCCATTTTTTTCACTTAACGGAACAAATTGACTTTTTCGATCATAATTAATCATTATTCGTAATAAATCTCTCAATGTTTATCATTGTTCTAAGAATTTTATTACAAAAATATATAAATTTCACAATAAATTTAAATTTCTTCTTGCTTTTCTGATCATTTCCCAACAATAACATAGTTCTACTGTCTCAAAATAATTTTTAAGTAAATAATTATTCAGTTTCTCTATTAAAAACGATTTATTCATAATATTTTATACATTTATATGGATGAAAAACCAGATTATGGCTACTTAATTAATAATAACAATTATAATTCATATTTCATAATAAATCTATAGGATTTTATAGTTTAACAATCATAATCAACTACTAATAATAACATCTCATTATATTAAGGTGTTTTTATTGCAGTTCGGGTACTTTTTTCGATTCTCACTAATGACTAGTAGTAAGTACTGAAGTTGCTCTTCGTTTTTCGTTTTATTTATCTATGCGAATTCGTGTATATTAGTAAATATAATAATTCACAAATGTATAAAATATAAGAGATAAATAATTTTCAACAGTAAAACTAAATAATTGTTCACTCAAAAATTATTTTGAGACAGTAGAACTATGTTATCGTTGAGAAATGATTAGAAAAGCAAAAATAAATTTAAATTTATTGTGAAATTTATATATTTTTGTAATAAAATTCTAGGAACGATGATAAACATTCAGAGATTTATTACGAATAATGATTAATTATGATAGAAAAAGTCAATTTGTTGCGTTAAGTGAAAAGAATGGAATTAAGAGCGAAAAACTTGAGATTTTCATTTTTTCTTCGATTTTAATCGTGAATAACTTTTGAAGGAGTAAATTTAAGCTAAAATATTAAGAGACCTTTTTTGTAGGAAACAAAATTTCCTTTAAGAATCCGTTATTACCTTTTTTTGGAAATTCATTGATTCGTTAGTTACAAAATCCCAAAGTAAAAAGGTCAAATCGAAAAAACATACCGATTTATTAAGCTCAATTACTCGGAAACCGCTTGTCTGGCGAAAATTTTCAATCAGAACTTTTTTGTAGGGAATTCGATTTTATATAGAAATAAGCATAATTGAAATTCTTTCACTCTAATGTTTTGGCAGTTCTGACTTCAAACATCCGATCATGAATAAAAATAAAAAATAGCGATGATAGACCTCTAAAAAATTTTATTACGGGCTCAAACTTTCAGGAAATTCTTTTTTTGTCATCCTGAATGATATTCTCGATAGCCATTTCAAAAAAAAAAATAGTCATTTTTTTTGGCCCAGTCTAATATATATTATTGCAAAATGCCGGGGGAAAAATGCTAAAAATCGATCATTTTTTTTCAAACGCGATCCAACATTCAATTCTCGATTTTTTTTCAAATTTTAGGTTCATGTTCTTAAAAAACATCTCAAGAATGTATAAAAATTTGTTGGACTATTTCAGATGTGAATTGCGAGCTGCGCAATTCTTGCAAATCGACAAGGACGATGAGGATACGCTAAGGGACACAGCGGATTACACCTTATGTAATGCATGAAATAACTTGAAAAAATTACCAGAGATGTATGAAAATATGAATAAATTATTGTCAGAGTTGCGGAAATTTCCGCTTTTTTGACAATAAAAAAAAATTCAAAAAATCATCTAATTTTCGGTCTCCTAAAGTGGTTGCTCGTCTTGAAGCGATGGTTTATAAAAAAAAAATATGAAGAAATTGTTAGGAACCATTTAATTCTCAATACGATTTCTATCGCGAGTCCCTTTTTTGTCCTACTTTAATTCAAATATTAAATTTCCGTTTTGCATTCGACGATCAGAGTTTTTACAAACCAATTTTTTTCTCTTTTTCTTCCTAACATGAATGTAAAAAAAATGATGAGTATTATCTTTGGATTATGAATTCATTTTCGCGCTGTTCAAAATGTTAGGATTTTTCGGAATAGCAAAATAAGATCTTACTGTTGAAGCATCAGTTCGATCAGCTTTTATGCAATATAATTTTTGAATTTACGTGAAAATTTAGACCAATTCTAACTGATCATTAAAATTTTTCTTCGTATCATTATAATCTTCGAACAATGAACATTTTGTTGTTACATTCGATAAGCCATTTATGATTCAAATTCTTACTCATATTATTCTAACGAGTTAAAAAGCTATCGGCAATCAACATTTAGAGATTTAAAATCTTCTTAAACATTACAACTTTTAAACAACTTGAGATGAAAATCCAAATACCAACCCAGATAGATCATTCAATCGTTACTCATTTTTTTTAAATTTTAGCGAAATCAAAAAACAGTTGGGATCGTGAGATAGACGGATAGATATGGAATGTCTCATGTATAGAATTTGTAACCGGTGTATGTGTGTGCGTATGTGTGTGTGTGTGTGTGTGTTGTTCACAAATAAGATTTGTATTGCTTGTGGTCGCCCACGTACCACACATATATTTAATGGTTGTATCGACGATCGTAAAGAAGCCTTATAACGATGCAATGAACCAACGGTCAAGTTGGGAATGAGTGAACTGTCCTAGAACTTCTATTTTTATAAAAAATGCGTTGAAATTAATTATGATGCTCCTATTTGTATCAGGATGAATTATTTTCAACATAATATTTATCAATAATAATAATAAGCATTTTCAATGGAAAAATTAACTTTTACAATAGCATATAACAGGAATATGGAATGCAGAATAAGAATAGTCTGCACGATAATCTTTTTACTGGAAGTCATTCGAGTTGGGCAATCAAACCCTATTGCATTGTTATACATAATTGTGAATATGAGACACTGTAAATAAATATAGGTATATTTAAGCATATATACAATTTGCGCATATACATTTCGCAACGATTTAATTGAGATCGATCATGCGACGTTTCAATTAACGTGAAGGGTTCATAGGACGATGTGAACGATACTATATCGGTGTTCTCGGCTCGAATGGAGGCAATCGTGTGTCAGCGCATATCAACGATTCTCGTATATGTATGGGTAGTACGTGGATTTGATGAAATTCTCATTGCAAACTATTGCTATCCTGGCGTGGCACATGTACAAATACACCCATCTATATATTAATACATATATATATATATACATAAATGTATACCTGGTGGACGGTTTGCGTACAAAACGGAGCATCAATGTTACTGGACAGCTGCACAAAGATTGCACTTTTCTACAACAACGTTTACACCTATCGTGGTCACAAGGGATTCTCTTTGGGAATCTCGTAATTTTTACCATACACCCATATGTATATATAGATTCATGTATATATATATATATATATATATGTTGGTTAATGCGTTCGCGCCTTGGTTCTCTGGTGGATATTCAAGGTGATCATTTGCAGAAGCATGACTCAGATTATACCATCATGGTTGCGGGGAGGGATTTAAATGAGTCCGGTGTATTCACTTCCGGTGGAAAAGTCATCCAAAAATAATATAAGATCCATAAAGAAATATACAGATGATAAAATTAAATATGAAGGAATCTTTCTGTAGTCACTTGACCCCATGCTCTTTTACCTTCGATGAATTATATTATCCGTTTTCTATTGCGGATGTAATTTCTCATGGTATATCACGTAAATGTACCTGGCAAGAGAGAAATCGATCCCCGAGTTTGCCCTTCACCGTGACTATCGCGTGATGCGAATGATTGCGTTCTAAGTAGTTCGCGCTAAATTTAGTACACGGAAGGAGCATTCTATTTCGTGAAGATTCACGGTTATAGTGAAGCGTCAATTTGCCATTAGTTATATTGGACGGAAAATTTTAAAAATATGAACAAGTCCTCCAGAGTTCATTCAAAGTATTCGAGAGCATCGGATTAAGGTTTCTTGTTTGTTTGGTTTTTTTATCGACATTGAGAGGAAGTTTGAAATTATATTTGATGTTGTATTCGAGAAGCACGTGGGCCAAATTCGCATTCTCCAGCGCCTTGTGTCATCACAGAGCAATTCAATGACGCAAAGGATGGATGACTCGTTGTGAAAGTTAGTATGAGACTTCTACAGATATGTATGTTTAATCCCAGGCCTTTCATTAATATGTTGACCAATGTAAATATCTCCACGTGGCGTCAAGTGTCTGATAAGTCATTCAGACATATATTCGTCTCCTCAAGAATTATACTGATAAGTATGATTATAGATTTTACAGATGAATCGATTTGTAGTTGCAAATTGAATAATATAGATAGCGATAAATACGCATAATTGAATGAAAATATTAAGCAAAAGGATCCAAATCACAATTCATAATAAATATACTTTTCCAGACTGAAAAAGTGTATAATAACCTTAGCTGTTTCCTGAATTAACTATCAATCCACAAAGTTACAAGCAACGCTTCGTATTTTCCTACTTCGAATCTGTTAATTGATACGGGAATAAAATGATTAATTTCACGAAACTTTAATCAAGATCAATCAAGATTGAAATAGTTCGCAAACACCCGAATTATGTCATACTAGAAATAAACTTGTGTAACGAAGCAATGATACTGACAAAAGTGGCTTTGCATATCTCATCGTTCATTTGCGCGATATGAATGTTTAATGGGCTCTTGTGATCTTTCGCTCATCCTCCACAACGATCGCGTTCTCATTGCACTTTCTCATTCGATGCACTCTTGATGGAAAAAAAACATGTACGT
The DNA here is from genome assembly GCA_963989365.1 of Rhimphoctona megacephalus. NCBI lineage: Eukaryota > Metazoa > Arthropoda > Insecta > Hymenoptera > Ichneumonidae > Rhimphoctona > Rhimphoctona megacephalus. The sequence continues at coordinate 10,046,125 of OZ022417.1, forward strand.
TCTCTCACCTGTCGAGATGTGCAACGAGGAGTGAAAGGACTTTGCATAACGCCCTCTGTTCCCCATCAGTCGAGTTTCCTCGCTCCATCGTAGTAATTTTTTTCCGCACCGCAATGACCACTTGAACGTAAAATTAATACCAATTGGCTTTTTCGCTTTTCACTCAACCCGTCAGCAGGCGCGGTACGTACACTTTAAACATTGGGCGCGCGATGAGAGATTTTCTCACATGTATAGCTTCAAGTGCTTAATTTTATAAATAGGAACTTGAAAACAATTTCGCTATAGTGATTGTGGCTATTAAACATTTTTATTTAAAAAAAACCATAAATACAACGATAATTGACACCAAAAACCAAAAAAATAATAATTAAACAAATTCAAAAACAAAAATTCAAAATTTTTTTTAACTCTTCTATCACACAGAAGAATAAATTTGGTGAAGATGCTTATGTCATTTGAAAGTTTCGAGTAATCATCGTTTTAATATAAGTGTGAGAAAAAGTCTCATAGCGCGCCTGCTGACGGGTTAATTCTTGCTTTTTTTTTTATAAGTCTCCGTTGATTGATTTTCAAATAAGATTATTAAGATATTTTCTAAAATCCAATTCATTAAATTAAAGGCAGTCGTTCAATCAAACTTATAGACAGTTAGAAAAATAAATTAATATTTATAAAAAGAAGTCAATTACTAATCATTTAAGATGAGTAAATTGTGTTATTGAGCAACATTGATGTTTCTAACTTTGCTTCAAATTTGCAAGATTATTGCTTGTGTAACTTAACTAAATTCCCCTCCGCTGAAAGTTGACAGAAAGTATAGAAATAATCTCTATGATTTGAGACTCGAATTGTTTATTCTCCATATAGTAAAATTGTGTTCTGCGAGAAAAGAAATATATGAATGATTCAAGACGGATGATAAAAAGTATCATTGGTTATTATGACACAGAACAGTCTGCTTCATCTCGTGAATAGTTTGCATAAAATATTATAAGTTGAAACAGTTTGACGTTCTTGGATCACGGGTTACCAATTAATTCTGGATTAAAATAAACTTTGGAGAGTTCGAATCTAAATTTAGACATATAAATATGTAAACTGGATATAATGAAAATATTACTAGACCTCTACATTTCAAACGTTACATAAGCTTCTTTATAATTCCCATTCTTTTGAAAACTCTCGAGGTCAATTACTTACCAAAAAGGTTTTTTGAAGTAAAAGGAGAGAGTGATCTCAGAATGCTCACATATTTTTTTTTTGCAGCCACGAATAAAGTTTCTCGTATACTTCAACGACTAAAAAAATCTCGAGATTTTGTATACATCAAGGTACGAAAATACGATCTTCCTCTCATTGAATAGATAGCCATTATTATCGTGTGAGAATTCTTTAGCCAAGAAAGGTAAAGATTGAAAGTGATTACGAGGCTAAACATCACCTCGGAAAACTAGAACGTCGTTCAGGTTCGTTCTCTTTTTATTACTCGAGCATTGAGATTCACACGGCACTGTCATATATATGGAAGTACGTTCGAAGTGAAAGGATGAGATATTTTATGTGATGTACTTGGTCGAACGCAAAGCCATAGACTTTCGTTGCTTCTCAGCGTCGAGGAAAAAGTCAAATTGGCCTCGTTTCCTGATGATAATCTAATGTACAAACTGTATGCTGAAATATGGAGTTTTTCATGCTCTATTCACTGTACTGACTTTTATAAGTCATTTTTCTTTGAACCCTGTCAACAAAGAACATATAAGGATTTGATGTGTTCCTTCCTGTCGTGTATATAATTGTGCATTTACGATGATAAATCGTATTTGAATTAAAAAAATTCCAAACTATGAGAATTTTTGTTCATCTCAATATTTTCGCCGCAGATTAATAATTTTCATCCCCAATTTTAGGCACTCCATTACACATTAGCTGATACGATTCTGACGTTCATGAGCTAATCATTCGATCGAACAACGATTAGGGTGGTGTTGAACATTTTCTGGTTTATCTGAGCTTGTAACGAGATTAGTCAAGCACTGATTTTACTAAAGTGAAAATCGCAGAGTGACTATACAACGCGAAAATTATGCCAGAGCATGAACTCTCACCACAGGCTATTCGTGTACGCGGGTGTTGGTTGCAACGAAGCTCGTCAACGTCGTGCACCGTAAGAACGTCCGACGTAACACGAAACTCACGCGAGAAGAAGATGGATTGCCCTCATTTAAATCGTCCATATATGTGTATATGCATTATATATGTTTGGACGGTGAATATTTGTTGGCAAGTTTGCCTCAGAGATAACGTCCTTTATGAATCACTAAAACTGCAAAATGGCTTCTCAACTAGGGGTCTGATATCTCTCGATATATCATATTCATATGATGAATATTCATATGATGAAAAAAATCTCACATTATTCAAAACTCATTCTAATCAACGATTTTTATCGTTTATCCCATACAAGATTATCGGTTGTCACGTTTCGTTGATTACACAACGTTGATCACCACGTTGTTTGATCAGATTATGTTTCGATAATGAAGCCTGTTATCGTTTCATTTTCATTCAAAAATCCGACACCAGTTAATTGAACCATCTGATTCAGCTAATATATGGAGTATTCCACACCAAATCGACCTACGTCAGACCCTTCCATTCTTTGATTTGGTTGAAAATTTTATATGTTGTATGACCCATTGAAAAAAGCTTTTTTGATTTTTTTTCAAATTTTTTTGTTCATACACTTGTGAGATATGATTTTTTTCAAAATTCGATGTTTTTTTCTTCAAATAACTGTAACTCTCTGAAAAATCGACCATATCACACTTTTTTTTTAGAAAGATTGATTTGTCACCGTACTGTTAGAAAAAAAATACGAAAGAATGATCAATATTTGTATTCTTTTTCTAGCAGTACGTTGAAAACCCAATCTATCTATAAAAAAAGTTCAATTTTGTCGATTTTTCAGAGAGTTACAGTCATTTGAAGAAAAAAATATCGAATTTTGACGAAAAATCATATCTCACAAGTGCATGGACAAAAAATCTTTAAAAAATCAAGAGAAATTCTTTCAATGGGTTATACAACATATAAAATTTTCAGGTGACGCAGGTCGATTTAGCGTGGAATGCCCCATATACATTTTTTTACGTTCCGAAAGAATTCGCATGGCCGAGAATTTTGAGTGAAATCGGCATAACAAAACATTCCCGAACTTGAGAAATTCAATTTGATTGGAGTTGAGTGCCGAGTTATTCGGGCTTCGTCATAGAACGCAATCTCACGAGCTTCATTCGCAGCAGCGCCTTGAACGCCCCCGTGAATGGTCCGGTTCAATTAATTGAATTCCTCACCTTTTCCTCTTATGTAAGTGATGAAAAGATATATATGGGGCATTTCACATCACTTTTGCATTCCCAAACTCTGACCCCTTTTGATTTGTTGAGATTTTTTATATGGTTTTCTATACAAGAAATAAACGAACACGTATTTTGGGATTTTTCGATTTGGCCATTTTTTCGATATTCACAGCGAGTTGAATTTTTGACTTTATGCTTTAACACTCTGGGTTCAGACTGCGATAACTCGAAAACCATGAATGCTACAAGAAAACTGACCGGTAACGAGTTTACACAGTTTTTAACGTACTTTCAGATAAAAATGCATCGAGTCTCGAAACAAAATATTTCCATTTTATATTTCAATTTATTGATAAAAAATGAGTGTCTTCTAAAAGGGGTGTCATCGATTTCTTGTTTCAATTTTTTTCAAAAACTCGGTAAATTAATAAAAATTTGAGCACAAGTTCAAACTAAGTGGTCTTTTTATGTAGAAGTACAGCTTGATTTTTTTCAAATTAAATGAAAACATATAACATATGCAGTTGTCACAGGTGAAATTCAAGAATTTTTTTTCATAACTAAAATGCATTTTTTAATCGAAAACAGAGCGTAATTTCATAGTACAATTATTAAACTTGATATATAATTTTTTTTTGTCAAGATATATTTAAAAATTGGCGAGGTACAGCAATTCCCCGAAAACGTTTTTTTTTTCGCGGTGACCACGTTATCTCAAAAAGTATTTCACCGATCGGGTTCAAATTTTTAGGGATTATTCTACATATGGAGGACTGCTGAATGAATGAAGTATTTTTCGGAATTCCAATTTTTACGAAAATAGCAGTAGTTTTACTGAAAAATCACTTTTTTTCGTCTTATAACAGTCTCGTTTTTCTTTAATAAAACAGCAAGTTTTCATAGAAAAAAAAATCGTTCGTTCATGACAACTGCATATAACCCCATAATAAGTGTGTAACTTTTTGTTATAAATGAATAATTGCGCTTGAAAATATTATGATTTCATCTCGTTGTGACGAGAAATGCCCCATATAGATATATTTAAATATTCAGGGGAAATACGAAATCGATTTTCAAATAAATTTAAGGTTCAGCTTAAATGCCGGATAAAGCTTTGGAAGTTCTCAATTCCTTTCGCAAAAGATGTTTTCATCTTTTTGTGCTATTCTAAAAAAGCTCTATCAGCCCCGAAATCTCGTGTCATGAATCAGGTAAAAAATGAATCATCAATAACACTACGAAAATACATTATACTGATGGCTGTACCCGTGGCTCGTCATGCGTTATCGTTATACAAATGTTACACATTATAATAACTTTAGGTTAATTAAAGTACGATATTAACAACGCAGACATAATTTTATCAACGTTACGTGATGTAAATTTTAGCATAGGAAATGAGCAATGTAAATTGGTATAACGTTAGTTCGGAGAAATTATGAAAAACTTTGCACGAGATTCTAATAAATCGATTTTTCTCCAATAGGACAAAAGTTAAGAGTATTTATTTAATTCAATTTTTTTAGAATTCTTGCAGTCGTTTTTAGGATTTAAAATCCACCTTAGATTTATATAAACACTAATATGTGGCCTAAGACATCCTAGGAAATAATCGTAATCAATGTGTGAGCCAAAGTCAAAAGAAGATACAGCATGAAGGGTAAGGTGTAGTTTATTTAAAGTGAGGATCATTCAAGGTATCCGAGTATGCTAATGAATAGCTCCGTTAAATTGATCCAAATCAATTGGAACGAGTGGAGAGTCGTGAACTGTTTGGTAGTATATACGAATTTCAACATACCACAGTATCAATGAATGCTGTATCTGTATAGTCGGGTTGAAATCCCTCGAGAGGTTCTTCATGAGAGTACCAAAAGGCGAGACAAGACCTCCTGGTGCGATACCAGTAAAGGTAAGTCAAGAAAGAGATAGATTGAACTGTTGTTCAATCTATTTCTTTCTTGACTTCTTTCTTGAATTCTGTTGAATTGCAGTGCGTTGAATTGATGGACAGAGAAGGAACTATTTCCGGTTTCCGTCTTTACCTTCAAATTGCTAATTATAATGCGCCGGTCATCGAGAATGTTCGGTAGAAAAACTCGAAGCTCCATTTAAAAAAACAGACAACAAATAAACAAGAAACCTGGACCGATGAAGCAACGGTAGAAAAAAACATTCTCGTTAGAAATAATGAATCCTCATCGATTTCTCTAGTGTATAAAAAAAAAAAACAAAGAAAATGCTTGCGGTTCATCGAGCACTTCGTTATACGTCTACCAAGAGAATAAAGCCGATCGATCGTTGATGTTGGAATCGGGGTTGAAAGAGAGCTTCGAGAAGCTCGTATTTTTCGTATGGCCAACGGCACAAGAAAAAGCCCAAAGAGAGAAAGAGAGAGTTCAATCGGTGTGAGAGCGCAGTAGAGGGAACGTGATCGAGCTCTTCTCTCTGAAAAGGGGAAGGGTAAAAAAAATCGATTCTTCTCTTTTCTCTCTATTCGAGCAGAATATATATACAGGATGGTGTGGCGCATTGAAATTTCGCGATTCCGCACACGCATTAGCCGAGCTATCCACGGCGCAGATTGTAGAGAACACACCAGCGAGCGCCCTTTTTTCACTTCCTTTATCTCCTAACTCCTAGTACATCCCTCTTTGTTTCACATCGTGGTATGGCCCAATGCCGAGTACGGCCGAGAACACAGCATCGATGTTGTGCAACCAACTTTCCGAGAGAAGCTTTTCATTTCGCAATTTTTTATTCCTCCTCTGTAGATCTACATTTTTTACTCAAATACGTATATGTTACATGTTTGTACATCCACATATTCAGTTCGCTACTGTATAATGCTGGCAGCTTTTACGATTCATTGGAAATGAAGAAATAAAAATGTTCTAAAATCATCGTATCGTATTCGTACTATATACTGCATTTATGAGAAAATTATATATGCAAAATTTCTACCTTTTCACTGGAACGATCCGAGTCAATCGTTTTGTTTTTTTTTTAATTTTGGAAGAACTGACCCAGTTCCTCTCAATGTAGAGGCAGGGTATCAACCTATTTTTCCTGACGTTTGAAATGTGTGATGCTGCGATTCCCTCTTCTTATTGCCTCACGTAATCGGGAATCTGAACCAAATCCGGCAATTATTTGTACGCAGTGGACTTCGGTGTGAATTTTTTCGTATTTTACGTCTCTTTCAATATGGATGTATACATATATATGTTTGTCATTTGGAATAGAAAGCAACCAATCCGTACGTATTGTCATTCGGTCTATTTTCCCGTTGAACCTCGTGTCCACCTCGTGTCGGCGTTTTACTTCGTTGTCTCTCCATTTATTTCGGAACAATAGACACCGCGAGCACTTTCCCGTACTCTGTATGATCGTTTCCCATTCTTCGCCCAAATCTCTATATGTGCGCTCGGAAATGTGCAAAGAACCCGGGAACCTAGAGCTAAAAACTCTCACAGCAAATGACAGAGACCCGTCAGATGCGTGGTCTCGTTATTCCTGTTGTTTGTCGATACCAGATCAAAAGCCAGAGAGGCACCGCGGCTGGATTTGAGCCAAAAGAGAGAAGAAGAGAGAGAGAGAGAGAGAGAGAGAGAGAGAGAGAGAGAGTTAGAGGACGAAAAAATAAACGTTGAAACCAAATACAAGCTCGAAAAAATCTTGTCTACATCGAAAACAATAAATTTATTCCAACTGCTGTTCTTCCAGCTTCGCACGTGAAAATGCAGAAAAAAATTACATTTTGTGGAGATAGCGTGAGCGTAAAATATTAAAGTTCATTTGTAGTTTCACCTGTGTCTCTAAAGGACCATTAGTCGAGGCCTTTGAATTTTATTCTGAAAACCCCCACGCTTCCCTCCGGAAGCTTTGGTGTGAAGCTTCGTTTGTTTTCTTTCATCTCCATCAAATTGTGTGTGTTCTTTTGCTTGTTTCTCGCTATTCATCAGGCACAAATGCAGTCTGATGAGCGGCTCTTTTTCCGGGATCGATAGCGCTTAATTGGAAGCGAAAATCCCCTCGTGCGGTGTGCAACAGCACTTTAGAGGAAAAAATTATTTTTATTCATCATATTTTGAGCAATCAATAACTCATTTTATTAAATGTCAAATTTTCGGTTGCTACGATAATCGATATTGATGAGAAAGAATTCGATGAGTCACGATGATTTATATTGAGGTATTACCAGTCGATGGCTTTGCATATGTATTGTGCAATTTACGGTTGTTTGCTTGTTTGATTGCAACTGTTTTCAATTTTGGAAGGAAAAGAGGATAATAAAAATATGTCAAATAGGGTTAAAAAATTAATATTGTATACCCTAGAAAATCGGCTGTTTAAATAATGTTGAGAACTACTCGGATATGGGTTAGGACAACGCACATAAAAATGAATAATTCATATCGTCCCTTCCTCGGTTGAGCCAGCACATCTGATAAATCTACTTGGCGAAGAGTACCTTCAACATTATATCTACGTACTCTTTTATCTCCAGCACGCTTCTAGCAAAGTTTTGTTTAATTTCGTTACTTAACCAGTGGTTTGAAACAAGTTATGTACGCCGCTGAACAAAGTTTTCTCCTTGTTATATATAGTTCTTGGCTGAACCGATGTCCCATCGCGTTGGCTACCACATCCATCGTATATACCGTATCACTGTAGTCCATAATCTTATAGTCGAGAGGCTCTATCGAATGATACGCGGAATAGAGTTTAGCATGATCGTTAATCTCTCGCCCATGGTGACCACGTCTCGTGGTTCTATGTAAAATTGAATTACAGGCTGGCCTCAGACCACCATGATTCGTTACACTCACGTGTTACTCGTCTCGGCAAGATGGATCAGTGGATGAACATGCATGGACGAGAACCTTTGAACAGGCTCTAAACAAGCTTGAGCAACTTCCATTTTACCAACGCATGAATCCATACCATATTATGTGCCAGAAGAAAAGGTTTTAACTTCAACCAATTTTTCGGAATTTACTTAGTTAAATATCTATACTTGAATATAAACGTTAATATTATTATACGAATATATCTAAAGATCACGGGTAAAAACGCAAAAAATATGGGAACATATTTTTAACTATTGAAGATTCATATAATTTAAGGTTAGCTTTTAATCAGAAGTAAAAATTGTCCAGGACACAATCGTTAAAAGGGGTAGCTTATTAAAAATTCCGTAGCAAATTCCAGATAATTTTCTGTCGAGGACATATTGACTTGGTCCAGGATATTTTGTACGTAAGACAAATCCAATTTTGATGAAACTTTAAATGCAAGCAGAAATAAACCATCCGATTTTCATCAAGAGACGCGGTAGCGGCTCGACGCCAAGTATTAAAAGAAAAAGCCAGCGCGAGCCCTGCCGCACTCTTATATACGCGGATATGACGGTTTTCGGGCTTTTCTTGATTTTCAAATTGCTCCCATGGCAGAATGGTTTGAGTAAAAAATCTGAATATAGAGAACGATTTTTTTTCGATCTTTCTCTTTCCATTGGTCTTTGTTGCAAGTCGAACCGTCCAGTCAATCTCGAGATATGATAATTTTGTGCATTAAAATATAATATATCTGAATTTAGATTTGTTGAAATATTACATAGACTGTTGACTTTTACTGAACCGGAGACGGTAACTGAAGATACGAGAGAATGAGGTTTCAATAAAGGGGGACACTCCAGTGTCCGGAAACAAATGTTCACTACTTTTTATAGGAATTCAGTTGATGGAAGGGAAACTCTCTTTGAAGGCCTTTATTGTGTATACGTTGAAGAGTATTTACAAATTTTAAGAATTTTTTCTTTGCAAAATCGTGGCGCTCGATCCAACCAAACGAATCTTTTCCTCGCGAATGCTGTTTCACGGGCGGTAAGATTCCTCTTCCAATTTTTTTTTCTAGTACAGAAAACCAATTAATTTCAGGTTCGATATAAGATTAACTACAAAAGCACGTCGGGAAATTTTAAAATACCGTTTTTTGTAAAAATGGCGTATATTTGAAAAAAGAGTTACATTTTTCGGTAGAACGTTACGTGAAAAATTGTTTATAACAAAAAAGATTTAACAAAACGTGAAACCCCTACGTCCTCTTTTGGGTAATGGAATTCTGAAGCTATGCTGATAATTCGTAGTAAATCTATAAAGATTTGTTGGAGTTATGTTTCCGCTCATTAATTTGAAAAATGCATTTTTGAGAAATAGCTCAGGTGCCGCCACTTATCAAAGAATAAATTTTCACAAAATTTATGAATACTCTTTAAAGTATGTACAATCAAAGCCTTCAAACAGGTTTTATACTGCGTTAACTGTATTCCCATTTTAAAAAAATGTTAAAACCGGTCTGTGTATTCCGGCGCTAGTAACATTAGCCTTTAATATAGCGCAAATTAAATTACTCACGAAGGAAAAAGGGTTTGTACCTCTTTCTTTCGCTCTGTCTCTCTCCACCGATGCCCCTCTTTTACGCGGTTATAATAAGCTTTTCACCGAAGTTTTCCTTCATAAAACAAATATCTGGTTCGTGTTCCCTTATAATAAAGCGGCAAAGCCAGAGGAAACCAGGAGTATTAATATGTGAAGTAGGAGCAAGAGTATGTAGTTAACAAGAGTATCAAGAAACGCCTCGTATTTTGCAGCGACCTCAGAAAATGAAAGGAGAACAGGAGAGATAATTAATTTTAATTGATTGTCCATCAACGTGAAGATTCCTGATGTTTTTGTTGAATTTCTCTGAGTTAATAAAAAATTGTATTCATTTGTCCTAATAGTGAGCGAATTGCAATTATTTTTCTTCAATTTTTTTTCCCGTAAAATGTATCAAAGGAACTCGATTAAATCGGCGTATTGTACGCCATTTCCTGGCATACAATTATTTTCCGTCGATATGTCCTTATTCCTGAAAAGAGAAAATTAATATTAGCTAGTTAGATATAACAACTTCAATATTACTTTAACATACCTCTAAATGGTATGGAAGTGCCTCGTACCTGGGAAAAACGAGAAAGTTATTAGACAATAATGTAAAAATGTATATATTTTAAAAACTTACCGTTGAATTTCTGCATAGGGTAGCCATACCAGAAGAAAGGAAAAAAAATGTTTATTAGTCATTATTATTAACCGAAAGTTCTATACTTACATACAAATACTTACACTTACCATACGTTGCGGACGTTTCCCAAAGATTACCATAAATATTAAATCCTAAAAATCGATTTTTTGCTTAACTCGATAATCGAGGTAATAATAGTCAGTTCGTTACTAACAAAAGAAATCCAATCGATTGGAATCACTACCATAAAACACGAAATTTATTTTTGAGTCTTATTTATCTAATAATCACCAACAAACAAAAACTAGCCTATTCACACAGTAAAAACTTATAATTTTAAAAAATAAGTAAAAAATTATCAAAACTGTATGGTAACATATCAACCCGTATGGTAACGATTACCGACATATGTAACATCGATATAGACTATCTCCGCTAGCGGCGGTTTACGCATGCGCGACTAGTGGAGGGGCGCGCTTCCCCATCAGCGACCGCTCGACGCTCAACTCCGCTCAGGTATAAATAGTGGTGCGGAGAGAGAATTTTAACCACTCGCTCTGATCTTCTGAGCCGAACAGGCCGACCGACTACGCGAGCATCTCTCCGAATCCCTTACACCGCAAAAGCGAGGATAAGGAGTGTAGCAGGGTACTTGCTCTAGTCTTTTAAGGTTGTTGCTTAAAATTTTTAGAGGGTGGGGGTAAAAGACGAAGCTCCTATGCTTATACATTGGGTGACGTCAGCAATGCCAACTAATAGATACTGAATGATTACGATTCATTCAGAAAATAATGCGAAAATTTCCAAGTGTATGAATGATAATATTAATTATTATTCACAAATATGTTTATTTTAATCACTTAGGGTTAATGGAAAATTTGTTCTCGATAATTGAAAACTGCGCTGAAATAAAGACAAAGTTTGGCAACGTCGCGTAATTCCTTCGTTATAAGCAGCTGTTAGATTGGATGCAGTGAGATCTATGCCCCTGTGTTTACGTGTCACTTGTATCGCCCGGCGTTTTTGGAGATTATGTCGATGACAGCCGTAAATGAAAGTGAAGTGTAAAAAAATTTGAAAAAAATTTCAATGGAACAGACGATTTGTCAGTTCTCGCGTTTATAAGCATTGCAGTATACTCACTGAGGCTGGGAAAAAACAAAAAGTGACGTGTGACGAAAATGTCGAAAGTACACCTCAACCAATTGGTATGAATGTCGAGGGTCCTCGTATTGTCAATTTGGCTGTATTCGCAAAACAGTTGATATGTACATTGTGTAAAGAAGTACTTTCTCTAAAGTACATCACAAAAGAACGACACAAAGGCCTTGCTTCAATTTTTGACATTCGATGTCATCACTGCCTTCATGTAAATGAAGTGTCGACCGATACTCGAAGGCAAGCAGAGGATCGACAAATCGAGTATTCTGTCAATTTGAAAGCAGTATTAGATAACTACGCTATATACAATTCTTTTCTTATATTTAATATCAATTTGGTTGTCTGTGCACTGAATATTTATATAGTGCGTCAATTTTTACTCATAGGTACATTGAACAGCGGAATGGGATATACTCATTTGAATTGTCTTTTGGCAAGGCTCAACATTTCATTCTTGACCAGTTACCAATTCAAGCAGCTCGAACGAAAAGTTGGAAGTACAGCTGAGAATGTTGCGAAGAAAAGTTGTGTGGACGCTGTACAACTGGAACGGAAGCTGACGATTGAGAATTTGGAGATTCTGCAGAAAATGCTGTAGGTTTAACGATTCCATATGTACTGCTCGCTCAATCGAAAGGTGACTGAAATTTTCAATATACCCTATCAACCAAGAGGGAGTACGAAAATTTGACGTCACTTTCAATGAGTGTAATGAGCTGTATGGTTTTGTAAGCGGGGCACTGGGGGATGTAGATGCTCTCATACATAGTAAAAGTACGTAGTTCGTAATTCGTAGTGCGAATTGGTAGAAAAAATACTGATAGTTGAAGAAGTACGAGCAGTAGTAGTAGTAATATTAGTAGTAGTATTAAGTAAAATTAGTAAATATTTTCAACTGTGCCATTTTTCATTTTTTTGTTAACGCGACCTATCAGTCGTACGGTCGGTACAAGTCCTGGTGTACGTTTTATTCGAAGAGGTTTGATATTTTAAGAAAAATATGAATCACACGTTGTTTTCCTTTCATCAGAGAAGAAGGTGTCACTTTTGTTTTTCTCGAAATATCAAGGATGCTCGAGAAAAACGTGTATCTGCTTTTTAGTTATCTCTCTCGCACTCATGCAACTGATAGATCACATTAAGAATGAATTACTCGTGATTCTTACTCATCATTATTCGTAATATTCCATGAATTTGAAAAAATGATTTCCGTTCCCGATTATTTGCTCCGCAATTATTAGATTAAGATTTGCAATTAATAAAAGTATACAAAAAACATTTATTCATAACTGTTATACTGTAGTGACATTCAAAAAAGTTTGATGTATCCTTAATAAAGAAAGTGAATTTCCTTTCCGTTTATCCTGCCAGCAAACATTACAGGTTGAAAATTATAAAAAGATGTGCGAACAAGGAATGTCATTTGATGTAATTTAAAAAAAATTATTTTTACTATAAAAAATACTATTATCTGAAAAAGGCGAGCTTCCTTGTTATTTATTTTTCCATAAAAATTTATGAATTCCTTTACATCAGCACCGATTATTAAGATTTCTTTTGCTGTCTAAACTTTGCTGAAGTGGCAAAATGTTAAGAAAGCAAACTGTATTTTGATTTTTGGTGCTGTATTTCAGACCTAAAGATTTACCAGCCAACTTCCTCGTACCAACTTGCACTTCCGTATTCGACTCCTGGAATGACGTCACAATCGGTGACGACGATATGATACGATTGATGGTTTATATCATACCGACCATACCATACCATACCTCCATACTTCCGACCATACGACCCTACGACCGTACCTCCATACCGACCATACGAGCATACCTCCGAAATCCCATTTATTTTCAAATACTCGATAAATAAATTTTCTTGACAACTTTTGACCATTTTAGTTTTTAATTTACCTCGTTTAATCTCGAGCTTCACTTTGGAATTAATTTCTTGTGCGTAGAACTTCCGCTTGGGGTATCATATTTATCTAAACTACACGGCAAACGGTGGTCGTACTGCCAAATTATTTAATTCTTTTCCCTTCATTTCGTTACCGTGTACGAATAAGCCTAACGCCGTATTTAATAAATTGATAAATTTTTTTATTTTATATTTTCCTAACATCCGCATTCTTATTGATATCCCTAATAACCCTCCCTCCCTCTCTTCGGAATCTTCGTCAACGTTCCTGGAAGCTTCATGGGTTATGTTCACTCAATCTCCACTCATCGCCGACTGACCTGCGACACTACCTCATTGTTGATTCTCGATTTTTTCCCCCTCCCTATGGGAATTGATCGTAGCATTGACAAGTGACGCCCCAGGTAGAAAAACCCGTGGCAAGAATCCCGGAAGAATCCCGCATAGGCACGATTCCGGGGTCAACGTTTCTAAAGTCTCGCCGAGACTCTTTTCGATACTTTTTCCGAGTCCCGCCAAGACTCTTTCCGATACAGTTCAAAACTCTTTCTGAGAGTTTCGCCGAGATTCTTTCCCATACTTTCCGAAATTCTTTTTAAGAGTCTCGCTTTCGAGACTTCTCGAAATTTTTCAAATTTTTTTTCGAGTGCCGTCTAAAATCCTTCCGAGAGTGTCCAAGATATTTTTTTTTCTCTTCACATTGATACTTAGATTGATAGTGATAATGAATGACATTGGATGAGATAAAACTTGTTTATATTATTTCAAGGTCTTAGGCAAGACAAAGTGCATTAGTAACAACGTCTTTGGGGCTTTGGGAGCAGATCATAGCCTGCGATTTGATAATATTAAATCGAAATCCCGACAAAACTATATAGAAATCGGGCGGACTATTCGTGGACACGCAAGAAGGCTGCCTGTAGAGTAAAATTATAAGCTCTGCAAAAATTTGTTTTTCCAGCCGGTAGGCGGCATCGAGCCTTTGTCGTTCGCGTCCTCCTAATAGCCTGCCCGATTCTTATATAGTCCGGTTAGGATTTTAAATCGATATAAAAAATCGCGTCACTGATCGCGTTGTATGATCTTATTTCGATCGATACCAACATTTTGTCTTGCTTCAAAGCATTTGATATTTTTTCGGTCTCTTAATCTTAAAATTGTGTATCGACTATGCAAAATATCGCAACGATTTCCAAAACATTGCGCCATGATGAATTTTCATATCCGAGATTCATGGCTAGATAGAAAGTATCAGAAAGGTCTCGACGAGACTTTCGAAAATAATTTAGGAGAGTCTCGGAAAGAGTCCCAGCGAGACTGTTGAAAGAAAATTTGAAAAAGTATCGGAAAGAGTCACGACGAGATTTTGGAATGCTGGATCCATTTTTGGAACTTGGAAGAGTCCCGGAAACGTGCCTATGCGGGATTCTTCCGGGCCTCTTGCCGGGATAGCTTGCCAGGATTCTCGCCGGGCGTCCTATACCGAAACTATTTTTTTTTGCGCGCGTAGAACTACGGAGGAAACCGGAAGCATGGTGGATCCATTCGCGAGTTTATATCCTCTTTGCTGATGATTCAGGTCAAAGGAAATGTACTCAAGCGGTTCTTCTCTTCACAAAAATATATATCGATGCACAAACGCGAATTCTCGAAATGAAGATCAAGTAGAGGTATGAGATGCTCTGGTAAAAATCTCTCAAGTCCCTTGGCCCTGACGGCCCCCGAATTTCCCGATCGTTTAGAAAATTTACTGGTAACGTATAGATATTAAAAAAACTGAAACCGATACTCACATTTGGTCGTTTATATACGCAAATAACTCGCTAACTTACCCGCGCACGTTCTCTGTATAAAATAAAAGTAAAAAAGCATTGAGATAAAAA